>PVHY01004550.1:0-92991 GCA_004024945.1 Uropsilus gracilis
AAAAAAAAAAAAAAAAAAAAAAAAAAAAAAGAAATATAGCTTGAGGGCCTGCTGTGGAAAGCCTATTAGTTAAATTGGGAATTCAGTCTTAATTCAGTAGGAAGGGAAAAAAAGCTATTAGATATATTTTTAATAGAAAATTGAAATGAATAAGAAGTGTATTCTGGCTAAGAGTTGGAGAAATGAAATTGAGAGGTAAGGAAAGAGTTAAAATAAAGATGACTGGGAAGACCCAGAGTAAAAATACCATTTATTCATTGAAAGTATTTACTGAGTACCCACTAAATGCCAGGCACTGTTGTTGATCATGCATATTCCTCTTGAACATAATAGAGGCAAAATATTGACACTCAGATATACATTTGACTCTTCGAGGAAGATGACTTTACTACGCACTTATTAAGGACACATCTTTTCAATACTTGAAATAGAATTGAGAAGAGGTTAGACAGAGTGAGCAGTAGTAATCTTTGAGCTGAAGTCCATCTAAACCAAGAAGGAATATTTTACAAAGACATCTTAGTGACTGGTAGTTCCAATTATCTTGATGAGAGCAAAACATTTTTGTGACTTGGTTTGTGCACGTGCCTCGGGCTGTAGGGACTAAAACAATCTCCTAGTTTTGACTCTGAAGCACATTTCTCTAAATGTGCTTCATGCTGTACCCAATCAAACAGATTTCTCAAAGTAAGGTCTGTGGGTTGATGAGTAAGCATCTCCAGGAAGGATGGGTTTCTGTTTCTCATTACAAAAGATCTTTGTTTCCATGGTAACCAGAATCAAAAAATAATCTCAGATAATATAAAAATTATGCTTTTCTATCAAGCTATTAAATAAACAAGGGAGTCTTGAACTGAATTAGGAGGAAAGAGAGAGAGAAACTTAGAGGTCAACTAAAGGAAAGTGCTGCTTTGGATATGGCCAAGTGGAGCAGGTGATCTGATTTTCCATGAGCTCCTGTAGTGATGAGCAGAGGTCATTGTGGTAGAACAGAGTGGAATCTCTACATCTCAAGATTTAGTCTGAAAAATTCATTAATTATTATATCCTCTTCCCAAAAATGTTGTCAAGATTGTACACAGAAGTGTCAGAAAGCAGATAATTGTTTTGTAGTCTTGCACATTTTCACAGATTTTAGAATTTATGAATCTTCTGGATTAGAATTAAATAATGAAGCAAAACTATTGATAGAAGTGGCTCAATTCCACTCTCATTTCAAGCACTGGCAAGATCAAAGGAATTGCTCTCTGATAGTTATTGCAGAAGTTGGAGGTTAAACTAATGGGATGAACTCGCTCTAATTAAAACTGTTGCCTAGCCCAAATCAAGCGACCTCCTGGAAAATGCTTAGCTTTCTACCATGACCTTCAGACACAGGAAAAGACTTTTATTTTCTGAAAACAATTCCATGCAATATTACATTTAAATATTACTTTTATACACAATGTCCAGAAACAATAAAAAATTACAAGATCCATAAAGATGGCTTGGGTTGGGGGCCAACCTAGATCAACTAAATTGAATCTGTGGAATTGCTAGTTGGAAGAGAAGGTTTAAATGGAGGTTATATATGATGGATAGGCAGGGGTATAACAGGTGCATGAAATAAGAATGCTGGAAATGTGAAATCATTGAAGACAGAATGTAAAAAGCACCAGCTGTTGCAGAAGAGAACCAGGGTATAAACTATTGGTTTCTTTACTCCTTATGAAATAGTCTCTTTCATCAACTAGAAGTAGAGTTCATTAAAACTCATGATTTAGTCTCTGGAAGTTCTAATTTATTGTGTAGATTTGCAAGAATAACTTAATATTTCCAGGGTTGCTTCTCTTAGAATGCCTTCATTCTCAGACTGGGATAGGCCATCTCTAAAGACAATATGTTTGCAAGATTAGCAATTACTAATTAAACAAACCAAAAAAAAAGTTAAGTACAAATTATCCCTCGTGACTAACTGTACTCTTTATCAAGCTATTAATTTTAAACAGAAAACTAATGTCGTGGGCTACAAGGAATGAAGAATTAAACGTGTTCATTGATAATTTGGAGGAGAAAATTTTCTTTGAAAAGAGCCTTCAGTATCTCTCCTATTGTCCTGTTTAAACAGATGTTACGTCTAATATGCATTCACTTTACTTCCCATCTTATCTTTGACCTTTCCTTTGGAGATATTTGTGGAGGGGGATGTCAGTATTTACCTACCTGCTGGGTTTCCATCTGTCTGCAGAACTGGGTACACACAGATTATGTTTTCTTTGTATAACTTTGAATGACAGAAGCATAACCAAGACTTCATAGATGTAGAATGATCTGATATTATCTCTCTAGTCCCAGAATAAACTAGAACATCATGTTACATCTGGATAGTTTGTTCAGAACAGGTGCTTCCAAATATTTCAAAGGACAAGCCTTGGTTTCTAGATCCCTCAGAGGTTTCTCAAAACAGTTTCTTTGTTGGGCTGCACATTTGGCCATTTTGTTGTCAGTTTTCCAGGTGGACTATGGTTAAAGGAGCACCAGTAATTATTTATGATATGAATTGGTTATTTTAACTCTGCAGTCAAGTAAGTCCTCATGTTTTCAGTCTCGGGTGTACATTGATGATTTGGTATTAAAAGCTTGTTCTGGATAAAGCTCAGGCTCTGTGGAATTTGTTTCATTTTTGGAGGGTTTGGTAATTTTACAAGTGGACAAGAACCTGAGGCAGATAAAAGTAACTCTGATAAGATGTTTTTCCATATCTTTTCAATAAAAAGTATTGTTTGCTCACAGGAGATTTTAAGTACCAGATTCTTAGTTGGAATAGTAGAGAAGACATGGAAACTGCAGCTTGTTTAAAGCATCGAGAGTTTACCCCTCATCCCCCAACTTTTAGATGTCTGGACTCTGGCCAAGGAAATACATTAACATTGTGGAAATGTTTTCAAGATAGTGTAATTTATGGCATAAATAGATTTATGGCTTATAGTTCATACTTTATTGGGGATATATAGACTTCCTTCATCAATAAAGGGCAGTAAACCTTGGCTTCACTGATTGATCTCATTTTTACATGATTTGGAGATAATCTTCCTTGAGATTGATCTATTTGATACAAATGGTGCAACAAAAGAATCCCTGATGTCTTCATGTGTACTATATCTATCTGCAGTCAGTGTTTTTCTGTCTCTTCATTTTTAATGTTTATGTATTGTAATAGGGAGTTTCCTTTTCTTATCTGCAAGAAGCTCAGTATAATACTAGGGTTTTTTAAAATCCAGGATCTTTAGGTGTCTACTATCTCATAAACCAATGTTTTTGTACCTGTTCAGGTGACTAAGGCACTAGTACTGGTAGAAAGGAAGGTGCTGGTAGATAAAAAGGAACTGGTAGTTAAGAAGGAACTGCGAAGGTAGGTTACAGAAAGGTCACTTCCAATGAGTTCCAAACTTCCTAAAGTATCATGGGCACCCAGTTTATGCTGTGGAGATCCACAGTGACCCCCTCCCCTAGGCTGATTTCTCAGTAGATTGCCTCATACCATTTGATGCCAACCTTAACCATCAAACTATAATTGAGTGATAGATGTAGTGCAGGGTTGAGATTATAGTTCAGGCAGGGCCTCAAGCCAGGAATTGTTTTTTTTGCCTTTCCAGTACCTATTATTAATCTGGGGCACCTGCTCCAGATCCAGGTATTTCAGATTCCAGCTAGTGAGAGTAAGCAATTGTTATATACCTAGGAGAGGAATCACTGGATATATGGTGCACCTATTTTGAATATTTTGAGAAACTGCCATACTGTTTTCCATAGGAAGCGGGCCAATCTACATTTCCACCAACAAGTTACAGGGCTTATTTTTGTTCAGACCTTTGCCAAAACTCCTTATTTCTAGTCTCTTTTGATATGGACCATTCTTACAGGTGTAAGCTAGTGTCCCAATGTGGTTTTAATTTTCATTTCCCTGATGATATGTGATGGTGAGCATTTTTTCAAGTGTATTTTGGCCATTTGTATATCTTCCTTGCAAAAGTATCTACTTAAATCTTCTGCCCATTTTATTTTATTGGACTATTTGTTTTCATTCTGTTGAGCTGTATGGGTTCTTTGTAGATTTGAATATTAACTCCTTGTCAGATGTATGATGAGTAAATATCTTTTCCTATTTGGTAAGGCATCTTTTCACTTTTATGATAATTTATTTTGATGTTCAAACTTTTTTTAGTTTGATGTAGTCTCATTTATTTATTTTTGTTTTAATTTTCCTTGCTGTTGGAGTCAAGTTCCCAATGGTATCACTGAAGTGAATGTCATGGAGTGTTTTGACTATGATTTCTCCTGTGTATTTCATGGTTTTGAGTCTTACATCTATGTTTTTAATTGTCATTGAGCTAATTTTTGTGCAAGGTATAAGATTGTGACCCAATTTCATTCTTCTGTATACGGCTGCCCAATCTCCCGAACACTACTTGTTGAAAACACTTTCCTTTTTCTGTTGTATACTCTTGGCACCCTTGTTGTAGACTATCCATAAATAAATGGGTTTATTTCTGTACTCTCATTTCTAACCCATTGTTCTGTCTCTTTTTTTCTCCAATACTATTCTCTTTTGATCACTATAGATTGTAGTAAATCTTGGGAATGTGATGCCTCATTTCCTCATTTTGCCAGGATTTTTAGGCTAATTCACTTGTGGTTCCATCTACATTACCAATAATATTTGTTTGTTCCCATGAAGAATGTAATTGATACTATGATAAGCAATGCATAGAATATGTACATTGCTTTGTGTAAATTGACCATTTTTTTAACACTGCTAATTCTTCCTGTCCTTGAGTATTCATCTTCTCATTTCTTTGTGTCTTCTATTTCTTTCAGCAATATCATATAGTTTTCATTGTTCAGGTCTTCCATATTCTTTACTTTTCTTCCTATTTATTTAATACTTTCTGATGTGATTGTTAATGGAATTCTTCTCTTTTCATATACTGTTTGCATGTAGGAACACAACAGAATTTTCTATGTTGGCTTTTTAGCCTACCATTTCTCTGTGATTTACTTTAGGGGAATGTTAAGTTCTTGAAATTGTCCCGTCATGAATATCATCACTGATTTTTGTATTCTTCAGGCATCTTAAAATTTGCTTCTGGTGTGTGTGTGTGTGTGTGTGTGTGTGTGTGTATGTGTATGTGTATGTGTGTGTGTTGCAGATCAGTTGTTTCAAACTTCAGAAAAAAATGAAAGCAACCATTTTGGTTAGAGAAGCTTTTAACTAGATTTCAGACTTCTTTCATGTGCAGGCCAGTTCTCTGAAAAGGATGGCTGTGAGAGAGGCCAGAACCCAGAGAAGGAACACTGCTCTGTTATTAGTGCTGAGAATATCACAGTAACAATAAAATAACTGTAACTTCACAAAATAACTTCTCAATGTACAAAATGCATACTACACATCCCTACAACACTCATATCCTGAAAATTATGTATAGTCATGCACATTTTGAAGTCTTACTTACTTAGAATGGATTAGCTAGTTAATGAATATTAACTTACTTACTCATTGGGCAAAGGACAAGGTTTTACATTAAAATAACAATATAGGAATCTGAAAACTAACTTCAATCAGATGTGCTCAAGATATAATCATTGTGGATATAATGTTTAATAAGAAGACATTTGTTTAATTTATAGACATTTTGAGAATATTTAATTCCTAGGAGAACTTACTTTTCACTAGACACATCAGAACGGAGGTCCATGATGGAAATAGCAACTTACTGTAAATATCATACTCATAGTTTGTGTATCTACACCTCAAAGCATACCTGATGACACAAACAGAAAACTTACAGCTTCAGTGCATGAATTCCTCTATTCTAGCTTTTTTATTTTATTTTTCTATCATTGGATTTTGTAGTATAGTTGTTTACCTTCATTTATTTTATTTTTAAAATTTCCTCACCATCACCCCTTATACACCTTATCCCTTTCCTCTCCCCACTCTCTTAACTTCAGAAATGTAAAGTCTGTTATCAGTGTCTGCTTGTTTATAATTATTTTGCTTTATCAGTTTGTCCTCTTTCTTATGTTAGTTGTCTATGTGAAATCATCAAATATTTGTCCTTTTGTTGCTGGTTTATTTTGCTTCAGATAGCCCCCTGGATTTCTTTTCATTTTGCTATAAATGGTAACAGTTCATCTTTCCTTATTGCTAAATAGTATTCCATTGTGTAGCTATACCACAACTACATTATCTATCACTGGGCATGTAGGTTACTTCATTGCTTAGCTATTGTGAATGCTGCTGCAATAAACTTTATGGAGCACATAGTTTTCTGAGTTGATAATTTCATGTTCTTCAGATGGATATACAAAAATTACATGGTATTTTCATTTTTAGTTTTTTAAGGTAAGTATAGCAGATGGTTTTCAAAAACAAAAGCACTGATTTATATTCCCACCAACAGTATATTAATTTTCCCCTACCCAGGTGTAGACAGGAGCACAGTGATTTGAAGGCTAATGGTTTACACCGTACTTTGGAAAGTGTATTGCTGAAGAGATTTGTTTCATTTAAGTATCAGAAGCAAGAGTGAAGATGCTGGAGTTCTCTACCTATTTGTGATCAAATAAAACATAAAGACAACCATCTGGATCCCCCCCAGATGATCACTGTGTGCACCAAGAATGTGGACAGGCAGACAGATTACTACCCTGGCTCTTCCTATTGGTGAATGAAGACTTTTTCTTGGAATTTGAACCTTTCTTCTATCAATGACTCCCTCTTCTGCAGTCCCAACTCAATAGTTGTAGTTCAGGATGGAGCTATGATTGGGACAGAGTTGCAGTGGAGGTTTATTCCCTTTACCTTTTCATACCCCAGCTTGCCCTAGAGTGCTAGATACCAGGTTCAATGAATTCTGTTTAATGGCGGTCTTCACCATATAAGGTTGCTATCTCAGCTCTGGCCTGTTGCAGAGATGAAACAGGTGTTTGGAGTTCCCCCCCCTAAGTGTAGACCTCTTCTGTGGGGAGTCACAGGTAGGTCAAGCTAGCCTTCCCATGTAGTTCTATTTATGTTCAGGAGCCTGAAGCTCACATGAACAATTACCACATTACAAGGACCAACCCCCAGAAGTCACAAGACTGCCTGCTGCTCTCAGCCTCCTTGTTTATGGGAGCAGGGTTTTTACAGTTTTGGTTGACTGGTTGCTGTCTGACCTTGTAGCATCTGCCTTTGCATTTTATTCCGTGTGGTCTGTTCCAGATCCCTGCTATCCGATTCCTAGAGTTTTTCGGAAGTCAGACTCTACCCTGAACGCCTACTTTGTGCACCCCTCTCTCCAGTTCAGTCTTTGAGTGGGTATGTCCTGAACTGTCAACAACAGAGAGGACCTAGATTCCAGCTTCCCTTCCCTCTTCCTGGACTGTGCTGTCCAAGTAGAAACTCCATGTGCTCCATGCACATTATATTTCAAGAAAGCCTATTCTCTGCTGGGTAGTCTTCTTGGGGCACACAGTGATCAAACTGGTGGGGCTCCAGATGGTTGTCTTTGTTTATGCTTTATTTGGTCATAAATAGGTAGAGAACTCCAGCATCTTCACTCTTGCTTCTGATTCTTAAATGAGACAAATCTCTTAGTAATACACTTTCCAAAAGATGATTAAAATGAGTAGGATTAAGGTCATGTGCTTTTCTTGACATGGGTAAAGATTTCATTAGATGTGTTCACATTTTGACAAGTCAATATTTATGATTTGTGATTTATGCATTTCCGACATTTAATTTGTGATTTAAACAGATTAAAACAGTGAAAATAAAAGTTCACATAGAAGTCTACTTTGTCAATTCTACCCATAGATGGGTTATATCTATCCATATATGGATGCCAATAATCTACCCATATATTCTACCATATATGGATACCAATAATCTCCTAGAGGCCTTGACAAATATTTCTCGGTCTTCAAAAGTCCACTGGTCTTTAAAAATCTCTTGAGTTGGCGTTAATGATGAGATCCCTTAAACATGTTGCAAATTAAATCTACTTTTGCTGTTTTCCACTCTGCAGGCTTGTTCTCCTCAGTTGCCTTACTTGACCTCGCTTCTTGATGGCAGTCTATCAAAGTCTGTTGAACTAATTCCTAAGCAGCAGGGATTTAAGGAGCTTTAACCTAACATTGTAGGATTTAAGAACTGGTTATTCTTACTGTTACTATGCTGGGCTCTGACCAGGTGCCCCAGTTCTGAGAGCTTTGCTTCTGTCTTTACTATATTGAAGTCCTGACTTTGTGACCTATCACTTACTCTGTTCTTTCTAAGATGGGAACCTGCCTTTTTTTCCCCTTCTAGTTTTCCCTGCTTCCTCCGTGATGGACATTATTTATCTAAATCCTGACCAGTGTGGCTGCTTTTCTTACCACTGAACAAGTCCTCTTGATCAAAGAGGTAATCTTTCTTAGTAGGCTTCAGAGTGATATCTGTATTTTATTGGTCCTCTCCCCTGTCCTCAGATAGCCTTTGTTAGCTTTCATTGCTTGGAACAGCATTCTTGCCTCTGTTCTGGCTGCTATCCATTTCCACATGGACCTTTTCTTCACATAGCCTTTGATTGAACGTCTTTCTAGGTCCCTTCTGGGCACAGTGTGTGTGAATAGAGGGTATTTGGGACTTTCCTTTCATAGAGAGGGAAGCCTATGCTCAGATGCATATGATTAGATAATGTCTTTAGATATTACTATAATGGGAATAATATTTTGAAAATCTTTCCAGAAGTATTTTTCTTTACGGCTATATGGTTTCTGGTTCTGGAAGGTGCTTAGATCTGTGGGTATGAATGCAGCTTCACAGAGCTCTGTGCTCTCTAGCTACGGGTGAAGAAAGCATCCAGAGTGCTCAGTCCCTTAAGGGGTTGTTTAAATGTCCAGATAACTGGCCTGATGGAAACCTGGAGGAGGTACACAGAGGATGTTTTGGAGGACCTCAAACCTGGAGGTTTTTTTCAGGACCATGGAATTTCACCAGCAGATGGTCAAGTGGCCAGATGGAACCAGTCACACCTGAGTGGTCACCAGCTCCAGAAGCCCAGTGGTCTGCCAGGAGATGAAACATCACAGTGAAGGCCAGCAAAAACTCAGATTGGAGCATATGGGAACGCCCATTTTCCATTTTCTTTGAAAGGAAAAAAGGGCAAAGGATCCTTGAGAAAATAAAGATCCTTAAGAAAATAAAGATCCTTGAGAATATAAAAATAACCCCGATAGGGAATTTGAACTTTGAATGAATTAACATCTTAGTCAATAGGCATATGATGAATAAAGCTAAATCACCATTAACAAGTTTAACATTTTTTCCATTTTCCAAAATGGAAATTCAATAGTAAGTTATGAGATTTTCTAAGAAATTAAATTTACATTTTTTTCTTGTTAATTTTAGAAGAGGATTTTCACAGGTGGAAGGGAACAGTGTGTGAAGTGGTTGGCCTGAGGGTAGTTCACAGTCCTCAGGAGACTGCAGAGACTGCAATCACAAGTAGGAGGTGAGATGAACAGAACACTTTCAAAACCCAATGGCTCATACAGACAGGAAGTTTCTCAGAACAGGATTTGCTTATGTGGGCAGCCAGCCTATAGCCCTTCTTGGAAGTGCTATTGTAGAGACAGGAAAACTGGCATATGTCAGAGCTTTCAGATATCCACCCAGCAGCCCAGAAAGAGAGGAGGGGAAGGACAAAACTAAGCTGATGTAGAAGGCATTAAAAACAGAACTGAGAAGCCTAACCCTGGTTGCAGGCTGAAGTTCCCATGCATGCTGGTTACCCCACACAAGGACAGAACTCTCTAAGGACCAGAAATCATCTCATCCCCCGAACATCTTAAACCAAGATTGGAACCAGATGGCTTAACCTCCAGGTTAGCAGTTCTAATCTACATACATTGTCATTTGCTTATTTCAAATTTTGATGATCCCATCAGTTTTTCTCCTTGAGTTGAGGTTCCTCATAGATGTGGATAAAAAATAGGAAGACAAAAGCAAACCTGTTTCAGAATCATCCTAGTAAAAAATCTTATTCAGTCTTGATGAGTCGTGCCTTCTGAAGACGTTGCTTGTCAGAGATTTGGAAGTGATTTTTGGATATGGAAAATGTGTCAGCTGTAGATGAACTACAGCAGAAACATCTGCACCAAATTCAGTCACAGTAATTTTTTAAAATGAATTATATATTTTGCATCATTGTTATCTTCAGGGGTCACCCACCACTTCTCCTCCCTGGCCACTCCAGCTGCCCCCCCCAAGTTGTGTACTTTTGTGTGGTTGTCCATATGTTAGTGAAACCATTTAGCTTCTGTCTTTTTCCTTCTGAATTGTTTCTGCCAATATGATTTCTTCTAGGTACATCCATGTTATGAAAAAAGTGTCAAATTTGTCATTTTTAATTGATGGGTAATATTCCATTGTGTATACATACCACATCTTTTTCATTCACTCATCTGTCTTGGGGCATTTGTGTTGTTTCCATGTTCTTGCAATTATAAATATTGCTGCCAAAAACATACGAGAACAGGTGTCCCTTTGTACAAGCATTGAGGTCTCCTTTGGGTAGATTCCCAAGCTGTGCAGGGTTCTCTGCACAGATTTTCATGTGGTTGGACCAGTTTTCATTCCCACCAGCAGTGTAAAAGTGTTCCTTTCTCTCCACATCCACACCAGCATTTGTTGCCTATTTTGGATGTGGACCATTACATTCGCCATAATTCTTACGTGGAGTTATTATTCAGCTCAGGGTCCCATACAATCCCCGCTTCCTGAGACAGCTGCATAACTTGATGAAGGTTTATTAAAACAAAGGACTTGCAATTATTATGGAGTTGCACCAAATGTTATACCATGTCTGTGAAATTTGCTTCTTTCAGTGTTTCACTTATGCATGTTGTGATGAAATCAGTAGAGATCCTATACATTTCAATGGACCCCTTATGTGGCATCTTTAAATAATAATAGAAAAGACTGGGAATCTCCATATTTTGCTTTACTTAAATTTGATTTGTCCTGTTGGCATTCAAAAACTGATGCTTTCTATGAGGCCCCCAAACCTGTGGGAGCCTCACCAGACAAATGTGGAAAATAAAAATAGAGTTCCTGAATTAAAAGCAGCCAAGTGAAATCAAATCAGATAGAAGTCCATCTGGCTTTCCAGCACAAGGTGCCTGTGATTCCTCTCAGGTGCATGAATGCACCTGAGTGGAAATGTGAACACTAATTGCTTATATCCTGACAGTCTTCTTGATTCTTTTGGGCCTTTGAAGAAAATAAAAATTATACAAGCCTCACAGGAATAGAATCCATCTGCTCTGAGGAAAGTGACATTCTCTCTCAGCAAACCTAGAAGATTTTTTAAAAATGTTGAAAATCTTGGGTGGAATGCTTCTCGCCAGACTCCTGAGGAAAGGGGAATGTTGCACAGGCAAACCTTTTGTCATTTTTCCTCTTTGATCACTGAGCTGAGAGCCAACAGACATATACTGGTTTTCAAGGATCTGGTCCTGCATCAGGCAGTAGGTTACAGCACACTGGATGATCTGATCTCTAGACTAAATCATTATTCAAGCTGTGAAGAAAAATCTGGTAGTTATGCTTTCTCTGGTTTGTGAAGAATGGCCTATTTTCAAAGGGCTAGATCAGCAATTATCAGAATCAGTTGGGGAGCTGTTTTAAAATATGAATGACCCACCCCAGTCTGCTGAGTCAGGAACAACAAGTGTAGAGTGAAGAGCCTCACTGGGCAAAGATCAACAGAGACAAAAGCAATAATTTAACCCCCTCTTTCTATTTTCCATTGTACTTTTCCAATGCTTTGTGGTATCTTCTGCATTCTCCTTTACAGTCTTATTTAATCCTTGCAGCCATTATGTGGAACAGGGAGAAGAGACACTCAAGAATCTTATTAATCTTTTTCCTGATCTGCTTAAAATCTGAGCTCATTCCTCTAGTCTATCCTCTTACACTTTAGTAAGAGTAATCTTTTCGACCTTACTCCGTTCCTGCTCAATTATTTTTTTAGCTGGTTCCTCATTACTTTAGCATGAATGTCACCTTCTTCATGGGACATTAAAGGTCAGTGATCATTTGAAGTCTGAACCTGCCTGACCTCACCTCATTTCCAATCCTTCCCTCATCATGTATGAAGCTCCAACAACACTGACATCTTTGCCCTACACATACTATAATTCTTCTCATAAACTGAGCTTGCCAGGTTTCACTCCAACATATATGCCTGCCTAATCATTACTCATTCTGTTACATCTCTGTTCTATGCATATCTTCATTTCAACAGATGGAGTTAGGGATTCGTTTTGTTTGTATATTTCCTCATGTTAGTACTGATCACACTAATACTTGTTTATGTTTGCTTTCCTATTTATCATGCAATTTCTTTTTGGATAGGATGAGTAGATGATTAACATTGTAGATGGTACCATGAAGGGGTAGATGAGGAGAGGGAATCTCACTGGACTTATATAGTAGCCAGTGTCCAGCACAGTGTAGGCTTTGCCAGCACCTTCTGCAGGCATAACTCATAGTACCTGCCTTTCACTTGTAGGGCTCCCTTTTTGCTGCTGAGTGATAAGATGCAGTGAGACCTGCTCCATCATGCATGCCTGGGGAATATTAGGGGGTTAATATGCATGGAGCAGATAGATATTAGACTAAGGGGAAAACAGGAAGCTAAATGACAGGAAGAACAGTCCTAAGATTTGGGATTTCTTAGGAGTGCTTGCAACATGGTCCTGCCAGATTGAGGAGTCTTTTGCCCTTGATGACTCTTAATAGTCAACTCTTTAATTCTCCCTTGTATTTGTTCTCTCTCTGTCTTCCCTTTAAGTTCTTTCTCTTCTGCTTTCCCAGTTAAGTACTGCACAGACTAATCAAAGAGTGAAATATAAGCTGTTGCATGTTTCTTTTTTTGGAGCACTCAGTCTTAGACAGTTACATACTTAGTGATTGGCAAAGGAAAACTTAGGTGGCCCATCATAAATGTTTGTTAAAAGATTGAACAAAGTATAATAAAACATTCTGCAAACAAGAATCTTTATTTGAACATATTTTTCTGCTTCTTTGCATGTTTGGATGAACACTAAGCAACAATTATTGGCAACTGTTGGTTCACAATGCCCACTCTGAAGAGAAGGGATGGATATATATTACAATTTTGCTCAAGTAGTGCTCAAACATATTTGACAGAAAGTAGGCTCTTTCAACTGTTTTTGGGAAATACCTCATCATGGTGCACAAGGGTACCATCGTTTTTGATGTTGGTTTTTGTTTGTCTGTCTAGGTAGTCAGCACTGAAATGTTTCCTAGTGTGTTTAGCATTGAAACACAACCCAAACTCTTCCAATTCAGCTCTTAGTTTTGGATTGGATGTTTGGTGCTAGGTAGACATAGCTGTGTCCAAGAGTTGGTGAAACCCTGGTATCTCACAGTTGGCCTCAGAATATGCAGTTGGAACCTCTCAGAGCCAACCACAGTTCCTGGGACCCAGTAGGAAGTCAGTAGTTACTGGCTAACATGATATTATATGATACCTAATATGAATAGGTATACTGCATTTATATAGGTAGACAAGTCTAATCTTTATCTACCAGTGATGGTTATTAGGTAAGATAACTGGGTAAATAGCAAAATAGAATTATACATATGCCAAAACAGAATGTTTGTCCTTAGGCAAAAAAAAAAAAAAAGGTACATATAGTCTATTATTGATTGAGTGACTGCCTATGTGACTTGTTTTAATTTGACAGATTATTCTTTATTAACTAGTCTCAGTCCAGATTGCATCCTCAGTTAATGTTGCATTACTGAAAATGAGTGCACTTGAAACTTGGCAGCTATGTTAGACTAGTACTTCTCAGATGATAATGAACATTAATTCACCTGAGGATCCTAGGAAAAATGAATTCTGATTTATTCAGATAGAGTATGACCTCACAACCTGCATTGTAGCAAGTACCTGAGCTCCTGAGTTGCTCATACCAGTAGGTCGGGGCTATACTTTGAATAGCAAGTGGCTAGATAATGCAGCAATTAAAACAAAACAAAACAAAAAAGCCATAACAAAACAGAAAGACAAACTATTACAAACCCACTGAGTTAAAACTTAGGAATTATGGTAATTTCTTTGGCTCAGATAATTTTGGTTTTGTTTGTTTAATTCATTTAAAATTTTTTCTTACATCATTGTGGTACCCATTGTTCTCCTGTCACCATATCACCTGTGACCTGTCACCAGTTTTTCTTGTGTTTCTCTCCCCTGTTTTGTCTCCCTCCCTCCCTCTCCTTTGTTGTATGTTTCAGCTCTGCGATCAGCTTGTTAGTTTTGATTATTCTTGTCCTTTTGTTTGATTTATCTGTATTCCACATAGAAGTGAGGTCATCCAGTATTTATCTTCTTCCTTCTGACTAATTTGCACAGGTAATTTTGTTTGGTTTTCATGATGTTCATGTCTTCATCCACATTAATGAGTGGTTGAGCTGTTTGGAGATCTGATGCCCGGGAAACTTACCCCCAAGCAATGTACAGTGACTTCTCAGCTACGACCTTTTGGTCCATCCCAGAGGAAGTCCTTCACTATCACTCACTTTTAGTAGGCAGGTGTTTTTATTTACTCTAAGGAAGTGGATTTTCTCTCAAGGACAGGCAGCATGGGGATCATAAAGGGTAGATTAAGGAAAAGAAAAAAGTTAATAAACATTGTCAATATAATTGATAAAAATGAGACTGAAACGGTTTCATGATTTCCATTATGCCAAAGGGATAGAAACGCTCAGCTATCATTATACTTCCTACTGTGATCTGAAATAGAAAGGTTAATAGTGACCGTAACTAAATTAGGATATCTTTGTTTTGCCTCTGGGAATACTGAAAAAAAAAAAAAAAGCATAATCAACATGTTTTGATTTCATGTTATCTGAAATATGCCAGGGAGAGACAATTAGCTAAAGTGCAGGCTGAGATATTTGTAAGTTGTATCACAGGCTTAGTTGTATCACACAACAACTAAGTTAGTTGTTAGTTGTATCACACAGCTGCTGTCTGCTGTGCAGAAGTGGGAGGCATGGGATCTGGTTTCCCACTGGATCACTGGGCTTCCCTGTGTAATTGAGAAATCCTTGACACCCATCATTAAAAATGTTTAAGGCATGCAGCATGGTGGATTGCTGGAAACACTTTGAAATGATTACAGCATCTCTGTTTTGTAAGATGCACCGCTCCACATGTGCAAAATTGTTTGTGCTCAGACAAGAAAAATTTGAAACAGTCAACAGAACTGAAGCATAGAGCAAGAGTGGTGGAGAAGGGTAAAATTGGGGGAGGGATGGGCACCAGAGATTAAGATGGTTCACAGGTGATAAGGTGGTGGGAGAACCTCTGGGTAGATGATGCTATAAATTATATGTATATATGTACAATCAATTAAAAAATAAAAGAATAAAATTTAAAACAAAACAAAATGATTTGTGCTAGAATCTATGGGTTCTTTTATATGTACAAAGAGCTGTAATTGGTTTTTTGCAAGGAGAGTATGGTTCTCGATGGTCCACTTGTAGTTTAATTTGTGACTCTTGCTGCATGACTCCAGCAGTCAACACCCACTGGGGCATTTCACAAATGGCACATTTTACGAATTAGCAGTCTTCTCACCTTGTGCCCTTATAAATTATGTTCTTCTGAAACTTTAATTTTTTTATATGTACTTATGGTTTAGATTCCAGTGGCAATTTAGAATATTCCCCATTAAACTTATTAATTTGTTTCATCAGTAACTTAAAAAATGGTCAAATTAAAGCTCTAAGCTTAGAATCTTATTTTGGATAAGAAAGTAACTATTTTCAAAAATATTGCATTTTTGATGTTTGCATATTTTCTAATTGAGAAAAATGATTGAAATAAAAATTGATATTTAATACTAAAGAGACCATTACACAGACCAATTAACACTGTTTTTACAAAACTCTTTGTAAATTTTATTTTGGTGAAGACTTTTGTTACCAGGGAAAAAATGTACTTCCATTTCTCACTAAGCTATGTTTCTCTATCTCCCTCCTTGCTTCCTCCTTCTCTGTCACCTCTTGTTCTGTCCTTACTCTTTAACACTATGCTATTATTTTTAAGACCCATTGGTCTCCATTGTTTTAATTTTTTCCATCTCACTTATCTATCATTTAAGTAGCATGTATGTAGGTCACATGGTTACATTTTTTGCCAATAGAAAGCTTAGTTTAAAATGGTTCCATGTTTGAGTTTCTTGAATTCTGTTGACTAGATACAGTGGACACTTGATCTACTTTTTCCACCCAGCATTGTGTGACAACCATTACTGTAGTTGAGGAATTTCCTGTCAAATTAAGCCTTTCCAATTTCACCATGTTTCCAGGTTTGTGTCCTGGACATACCTACTGATACCTGCCTGGATGATCTGAATCATATCCTACACCAAGTACATGAGGAAGCTCCAACCCTCCCTCAATGTGACCAATGTGACTTTGTCTGTGATAGTGTCTTGAGTAGTCATTACGGGCAAGTGAGGTCCTAAAGGTAAGGATCTTGATCCAGTTGAGTTTAGAAAAGATATTCTCTGCCTCTCTGTCCTCTCTGTTTCTCTATCTCCTGCCCACCCCTCCCATCACACACACACACACCCTGCCCCCCCACCCCCATCACACACACTGATATCCATCACATTTGCCAGATACTGTTGCTTGGAAGCAAATCACAACTGCTCTCAGGAAGAAATACAAGGTTGCTGGAAGTTACCCTAGGATCTATCAGCAATGCTTCACAATCACCTGTTTGACTTTTGATTTCTTCTATCACCCGTATAACCCTTCCTGATAACCATTTTTCTATTAATGGAGATTTAGTTAATTTCCTACTTTAGCAATTTCAAAGAGTTTGTGAACTTTTATGTGTATTTTTTCTTTGTACATCTGTGAATATATGTGTGCATTTATGTAAATGTGTTTATATTTCCAAAAGAAAATTACTGAATCAGGAAATAGCTATGTTTATTTTTTAATGGTGCAGAAATAACTTTGCCAGATCAGCTAATTTATTTTTGTGGAGGAATTCCTAAATCCCTATATGCTTATTAACTTTGTATGGTTAGTTTTCTCATCTTGATTGAAAAAAGTAGCATCTCATTTCATTTTGCATTTCTTTAATTAGTTTGATTTTGAGTGAATTTTTTAGAAAGGTTTGCAGGCTCTTATGTTCCTTTTCCCCATGACCTGTTTTCATCCATGTATATATTTCTATCAGTTTGTTCATCTTTTCTGTTATATGCAATTTACATACATTAACAAAAATCAGTCTTCTGTCTGCAATAAGTATTTGAAAATTTTTCTTCAACTTTGTCTTTTGACTTTCCTTTTGTGTTTATTCAAGAATTTTCTGTTTTTATAACATAAAATTCAACCTTTTAATATTTTTTAATTTCATTTTATGCTCTAAACACTATTCTTAAAGATTTTTTAATTATTTTTTTAAATGTTTTCTAGTACTTTTACTATTTTTGCATTTAAGTTTTTGATTCATGATGTACCCAGAAAGTAATAAAAACGTAGGAGTCTATTTTTACCAATTATTAGGTAATTGCTCCATGTACTAACTGGTCCACTTTCCTCATGAATTTAAAATGACACATGTCCCCTCAGTTCCCTAAAATCTTTGTGCCAACTTGGGACATCTGTACTGTTCTGTTGACCTGCTGTTTTATCTTCGATCTGGAGCTTTTCTGTATCTTTCTTACCTTTTCCTCTCACAACACTGCCTCTCCTTCGGAACAATTCTCCCCTGAAGCTCTCTGAATTGCTTTTCTCTCCCTTGCTCCTCATGTCAGAGTTGGAAGTGAGCGACTTTCTGCTCCTTATTTCCACATCAGACTATTTTCCCTCTCTCTAAAAATATGCTGCATTTAAGTCTTGACTGCTCAAACTAATCCTTGAATCACTCCCATGATCTTTGAAAATCTTAACTCCCTCTCCCTACTATAGCTAGGGTAATGTTGATGACTTCATTATCTATACAGATAATCTCCCTGTCTGAATCCCCTTTCCTCCAGTGACCTTATCATTCACACTGTGAGCATACTGTAATTGTTCTGGGGCCCTTCCTCCCTGGTCTGGCAGTCAAGAGAGCTAAGACTTATGCACAGACTGAAGTCAGAACAGGTTTTGTCCTGTCCTGTGAAGCAGGCATGTGAGACTCTCTGCCTCCTTTCACCCTCCACTAATGACCAAGCAGGCAGATAAAACAAGATCTAACAGTGTACACCTATCTTCTGCAACTCCCCAGGGTTCTTTTTAGAAATCAGAAATGGGATTAAACCCAATGTTTCCCTTCCTCTTTGCATAGGGAATATCAACAGTCTTTAGATCATGGTAGCTTAGGACACTGAAAAATCTAAACCTATAGACAAAAACAGAAGCCCATGATCAAGAGTCATGGCATTAACATTAATGACTCACTGTTCCTTTCTTGTTTGCATGTACAGTAACTTGTAATAAGTCAAATACACTGAATTCAAACTTGTGGTTGTTATATGCTGTCGAGTAAAATCTGACTGCTCCTTAGGTTTGAATCATTAGGTGCACATCAAGGAGTACCTGTGAACTCTTTGACTGTCCCATTAAATTCCAGTCATGTATGAGTCCTTTCCATCTTCACATCAGCAGCATTCCTTGATCCTCACTGGTCAGTGTCCAGATTCCTCTCCTACAGTGATCTTCATTGACACAAATGATTTTTTTCCATGACCATTTGCAAGCCATGGCAGTAACAGTAACAGGAAGCCCTTCTTTAGCATATCTTTAAACAGTCCCTTCATCTACTGTCACTATTTTATAGTTTACTCCCTTAAGTCCCCCATCTCTAACACTCCTTCCCCCACTGTGGTTTTATGCCACCACTTCTCTTCTATCCCTCTCTTATACTCACCATATCTGCTTATCAAAATATTACTAATTTATTACAATATTACAATCACTACTTTGTATATATTCTCTCTCTTTAAACCTGATTAACTCCAATTCTCCATGGATTTCTATCCCCCCACAACTGAAATCAACTAGAGAAAGCATATAGTAATTCTAACTTGAAGTCAGTAAAGGACTTTTGACTAGGTGAGGATGATAGCTTAGTGTTCTAGAACTCTCAAACCCAAGAGAAATTAAGTTGCTTAGACATTTAAAAGAAACATAGTTTTTGTTATTTATTGACTTAGTGGGTCATTGCTAGCAGTAAATCCTAGCAGTACTGTTCCATGTGGGCATTCTCAGTCCACTTCCTAGGGTTCTAGAAGGGATAGAAAATTTTGAAGACTATTATGTCTTTAAATTAAGGACACAGACATGGCCAGAGACAAGAACTTCATATACCATCTATTTTGTACAAAGAACATCTAATTTTTCCCCACTTTCTTAATATCCAAAGTAGAGAAAGCTTCAGGGAAAGTGTCAAACCACAATATAAAACCAGCTCAAGTAGCTGCAAAGAAAAAGGCTTTAAGCATGTGTTAAAAGTTATTTTTGATATTTCTATAAATAAGCCCATTTCACATTTCTTTGTACTTCCTCCACTTAATAAGAATTTTTTTAAAAAGTCCATCAGTACAGTACAGTTTGCTCTTTTATATATTATCTAAATTTTAGTTAACTGCTTTATTATTTTTAGATAAATACTGGGTGGAAGTATTGCTATTGAATTTCTACACTCATTAAAATAGTTAAAAGTGTAACTATATCTTTCAAAAAGCTATTTGTCACTAAGATGTGTATTTGAAAACATGTTTAATCTTATATAGCTGCCATAGATCAGCTTTTATGTGTACATATTTCTTATAATATCACCCAAAGTGTGCCAACTGGAACAGGGGCAAATTAGAAATTATTATAATCATTAGACAACATGACAGAATGACCTGGTAACATTTCAGTCGTCTATCAGATTGTTTCACATAAAAGATAGAGCCAAAAAGGGGAATTTTCAAGCACAAGTACTTCTGCTGTTAACACTAATTCTCTAATTTAGAGTGGAGATTATTTCCATGAAGTGAGTGAATGGGCTGTTTATGTGGTCACTTTTATTAATTTTAAAATACAAAGGAGCCAGTACTGCAAATAAATAGATAAAATATATTTACCATCTTCCAAATAATCTCAGTTACTTTGCCTTGTTCTCCTGTAGTTAATAATCACTTACTAATCACCCATGACATCCTAAG
This sequence comes from Uropsilus gracilis, assembly GCA_004024945.1. NCBI lineage: Eukaryota > Metazoa > Chordata > Mammalia > Eulipotyphla > Talpidae > Uropsilus > Uropsilus gracilis. The sequence goes on from PVHY01004550.1 coordinate 20,260, forward strand.
AAATATGGCAAAAGGGAGAAGGTAGAAATGTGCAAGATAGGGTTGCTCTCTGTTTCAAGGTATTTAAGGGAGAGAAAGACACAAATGAACAGTAACAACTGTGGCAAGTAGTCTCTGGAAGCGGTGTCCCTGAAGAACTGATTTGATATGAAGATGTCCTTAGAAAATAAGATTTTAGACCTGTGATGGAATGAACAGTGAGAGGCTGGAGAAAAAAGAAAAGAACATTTTCAGCCTTTTCCCTGATGTAGAAAAAAATATCCTTTATCCCAGGTACACAGAAAAGTTCAGTGAGTTGTGAGTACATGAATCAAAATGAGAACAGTTCCTGGAAATCTGGAAGTTACTTGGTCCAAAGCTACAGAAAAATTTTTAATTGGGTTGAGGGCACTTGACATTATTTGCATTTTAAAAGATCTCCTTAGCTGCATAAGAAAAGAGTAATGATTCATCAAAGGAATCAAGAACTTTTTGGGTTTTAAGCTCTTTAGGAGTCAGCCTCTTAATTTCATCATTAGAGATGAGGGATGCAGGTGGGAGAAGAAGAAAGGGGTGAATCCCAAGTTTCTGGCATGGGCAGGTGGACCAGTCAGTCAAGAGAACAGATTGGGGGGGTGGGGAACAAAGAATCCACATGTATGAGTCTGAAGATGAACATCTGGGGAACACAAGCATTTAGACTACAGGGACAATAGAGTGAAGAGGATTGTCTAGGTAAAAGTGGAAGAAGGAGGAAAAGTGTGGTGCTTCTCAAAAAATACTATAGGCATAAATAGTGTGAAAATCTGAGGTATGCAAAGGTAGGGAAAAGCAGGAATTTACAGGGAGGAGGGCATATACATATATACATTTTGCTGTTTTGAGGAGGTATACATCTTTACATATCCATGTACACATATGTAAATCATTGTTCTGTGTAAGGTATACACACACATGTCTAATCTAAATAGTGCAATAATACTCAATTGTGTGTATTTTTTAGATATTTTCTTAGAGGACACTATGAAGATTGCATGGGACATACTAAATTTATAGCCATTTTTATTTTGAATTTTTTGCTTCAGTGGCACAAAAACTCCTGCTACAACACAAGTTTTTATATTGCTATTGTCCTTTCTATACTGTTATTGTCAGAAATTACATCTTTACACATTGTGTGCTCAATAACCTAGATTTCTAATAATTGTTCTGTGTATTTATCTTTTAAATTATGTAGGAAATAAAAGGGCTTTAATGCTGAAAATTCATTTCTGATATTAATTGTGCTCATTCCAGAAGCTGTGGTTATAACTGGTCTTTCAATATAAAGCACCCTAGAGAACCAGTCCTGGGACTTGAATTTATAAAGTTTTTTTTTTTACCTTAAGTATAACTTACATGAATACGCAATATCACATTATGTTGATATATATATATATATGTATATAGTAGAGAGAGAGAGAGAGCCACAACAAATTGCTGATATTATAGCATAATTCTAATTAAGAAAAAAATGGAAGTAAAGCAAAAACACCAGAATTAGGAATAAAAAGTAAAGTATCCGAAGATACGGATAATTTGTTTAACTAGTAAAAACACATTTTTTATAATATTTTACATTAAATTTAAAACTTGGAACTATGTTCATTTTTAGAAGAAAATGTGAATCACCAAAGCTGACTTTAAGAAGTGAGACAGAACAGAACAATAGCTATAGAAAAACCTGAGAAATTTCTAAAAAAACTGTCTTCAAGATGAAAAGAAAAGAACAAACATGAACTAGTCTAACATATTTTATTGTTTCATAACTTTAAAGAATTTATTAATCTGATGTGGTTTCTGGGTTTCAAGGGCATAGAGAAATAAGATATATATCAAAACTATTTTTTGGAAGAAAATAAATTTTATATAAGATGCATAAAAATACACATGAAATTTAATTTATTAATCTTTGTGAAACTAATCCTAAAGAATAAACTCTTGGAGTCCAGCTGTAAATTAAAATTACAGTACAACATGATTAAGCAGAGTATAAGAACATAAGAAATAAAACTACATGATTATTTCAAAAAGTATCAGTCTCATGAAACACTTGAAATGTATTTGTTCCATTTTAGCACAAGCATGTACATTGTCATTTTTAATATTTATGTGGAAATATGAGTTATTTCCATTAGAAAAGCACAAGCATTAAAATGCTAATATTAACAAGGAGAAAACTTTCATCTGCAGATGACAAAACCAAAGAGAATTGATTAAAACTTTTTAGTGATAATCAAACAAGTGTACTAACTACTCTTGAAACCATGTCCAAAAAATTGCTTTCTTATAAACACTTATAGTTTACACCTGACCTTCAAGATTTTGGTGGGCTGCTGAAAAGACAGAAGGAAGCATTTTGGGATGTACCCTTTTGCAGTCTCCTAAACATTGGAAAGTATCCCTTCATTATTCAAAGTGAGTCAAGTACCACTTCTTTTTTAAATTTAGTGTATTTTATTTTACATCATTGTCTACTCCAGGGTTCTCTCACCACCTTACCACCTGTGAACCACCATCTCAATTTTCTCTGCCCATACCACCCCCATCTCCTCCCCTCTTGCTCTATGTTTCAGTTCTTCTGACAGTTTTAAATTTTTCTGGTCTGTTTGTTTTCCCTTAATCCCTCATATAAGTGAGGCCTTACAGTATTTCTCTTTTTCTTTCTGATTTTTTTTTCTGCTACCAAGAGTCCTTATAGCTCCATCCAGGCTACCACAAATAACATGTCTGTCTTTTTTGATTGATGAATAATATTCGATTGTGTACATATGCCACAACTTTCTGATCCATTCATCTATTTTGGGGCATTTGGGTTGTTCCCATATCCTGGCTATTATAAATAATGCTGCAGTAAACATGCAAGTACAGGTGTTCTTTAGGATTAGATTTTGTAACCTTTGGGTAGATTCCTAGAAGTGGAATTGCTGGATCAAATGGTATTTCCATTTTCAGTAGTTTAAGGATCCTCCACACAGCTTTCCATAGTGGCTGGACTAGTTTGGAAGCACTCCTTCTGCAGAAGGTACTAGCCTGGTTTTTCAGGGAGGACCCCTTCTTTGTTGAGACACCAATAAGAGTAGAGTTAGCTCTGCTTCTCCTGGGAGGACCCCTTCTTTGTTGAGACACCAGTAAGAGTACAGTCAGTTTGCTGTGAAATCTGCCTGAAAGTAGCGGCAGTAACTCTATTGGGTCTGGCCCAATAGAGGTAAAAGTTTTGAGAAAAGAGTCTAGAGCAGAGATCAGGATATTGCACCAAAGGCTAGAATAGAGGCTCATGAAGGCTGGTTCCAGGGTATAAGGCACTGAAACTAAAACCCCTGTAATATGGCCAGTCATGAGGCCATATTTGCCCTGACTTGGATCTGTTTTTAGAGACAAAATTTGTAACTGATGCTATCAGACAGAACTTGGATAAGGACTGGGAGACACAAGTGATCTATTTGTTTAAGCAGAACCTCTTTGGTTATAATTTGGCCTCTCACAGGGAAATGGATGCACATTTAAGGGAAGATTGTTATCCTTGTATCTCTTCAGACTTCTCTAGGATATTTAATATTGAAATGATCCAAGAAACACACAGAAAAGACCTTATGTGTTAACCTTTTTTCTGGTCTATGACTTTTTCAGATTGAGGCTGGGCTGTATCTTCTGGGCTTACTTTGAGTATTCATGGCTCCTACTATGTCACTAAGCTACGCACTAATCCTATGCTCAGCTCTCTGATCTCCATATCAAAAGCTGATGTGTACCTGTTGTTCCCTAGCTAGTGTTCCACCCAGAAACCCAACAAATAAGTACAGGAATACATGGTATCTATTAGAAGTTTAAATGACCATCCAGTGAACTTTATGTGTAATCATACCAAGTCATATAGCAATGAGAATTCAAACTGATCTTGTTCCCATATTTAATGGTGTATCTTTTCATTTAGTCTGAAGAGTAAACACAAGGGATTTGTGAACTGAAACCATTTAATAAAAGCTAACTATAGTAATACGACTTTACTATGCCAGGAAAATCTTGCCCAGGCAGGTGAGACCCAAGATCACTTTGTAATTTGTTTCAAGCACTTACCACAAATCCAATTTATCCAAATAGGAGGTCATTTCAACTGGTCTTCATCAGAGTCCATATCCTTTGTTGAGGACAACAGATATTTCAATTAATTCTTTGCCCTTTAAGACTTGATTCTAAAGCTTACCTTACCTTGTCCACCAGTCCTACGGGATCATTCACAGATTTCTTTCTTGTTGTTTCCCCCACACTGAAAGATCCACTTAGATCACTCTCCCAAAACCAAATATTATCAATATCTTACCTTTTTCCTCCCCACAATTAAATATGACTAACACTCTGTCTTTACTTCCTTTATTGAAGTTAAGGAAAGAAAAAAAAAAACCGACTTAATCAGCAGGATACATTTTGTTGTTAGTTTTGGAGAGCTGACAGCAGTATGCAACTCAAGAACTGATACACAGAGAGAAATGAACTTACTGAGTACCACTTAGATGTTAAGCAGAGGCCACTGTGTCCTAGGAAAACATGTTTACACCTGGCAAAAGAACATTGCTCCAGGAAAGAAGAGGAAGAACCCAATGGGCTAAAAATTGACCAATAGCTGGCAGTGAAAGAAGAGATAGAATGACCATAGATGGGGACAAGGGAAAGGAAAATGAGGGAACAACCCTCTCAAAACAAACAAACAAACAAACAAACAAACAAAATTAACTGTTTCAGTTATAAATGGGTAGATCTAGGCAGTAGGTTAATTTCATTTTTAGTAGATTAATTGCAGGGCTAACTCATCTGTTTATTTTTTAAAATTGGATTAATAGCTAACATTTAAGAACTGAATATTCCTACACAATTTGCTTTTTTTTTTTTTCAAATATAGATTTTGATGAGGTTAAGTGTACTTTTCTGCCTGTCATTGTTAGAAATAATATACCCTGGCTGATTGACACAGCCCCTACTACTTTCTATATATAGCAGGCCACCTGATTCACTGAAGGGATCAAATATTAACTTTTGGCTTTGAGGATTATTATAAATGAACCTGTTGTGATCTGGTTTCATGAAGATGCCTTTGGATTCTGAAGAGGTAAAGGCTGGGAGATAAATCTCAAACATTGCATCAGAAAGGTTTGGGGCAAATTTATTGTCTGAGTTGAAGCAAACTTATTGTCTGATTTATCTATTCCCCAGAAAAATAATGTGAGAAAAACATTTTCTCTTAATGACTTGCAAGAAAGGTGAGCACAAGAGGTCGAAGTAGATGAGTTTGACTTTGGTGTTGCTGACTTGGGAAACTAGCTTTTTAAGAAATATTCAAGTTGTATTTGTAAATGTTATATATATAGCAGCAGCTGGTTGCTTCTAAATATGCATGAGAAAATATAGATTTGTTTAAAAGTAATGTTAAATTTTGATGTATCTAGGAAAATAGAATTGCTTTAAATAGCAAAATTTCTTGGCACATATAAACTATGATTAGATTTGCAAAACTTCAGTGTGTAGCCACATTTCTAGCAGCAAATTTAAGACCCAGAGAAATACCAACCACTAAAATATCTATCTTGAAATTTCATTCAAAAGTCTATCACCCCCCCTCAATTTTTTTGTCTATCACCCCTCCTCAATTTTTTGTTACTCGTGAATCTATAGAACATATTACAGGATTCTTTGAGATTTGTCTAAATTAAATAGAAAATCTGGATTGTGAACATCAAGATATATATTTTTAAAGAACTTGTTAACACTTCAGCAATTCACTCTCAAAACTCTGAGAACAGCTGGGATAATGTCAATATTTGACTGTGTATAAAAATGACTTGGCAGGAACTGCTTGTGTATCTACAAGTCTAGGTAGATTTCTCTTTAATTGCAAGGCAATTTTGTGGCATCTTCCTTGGTTACAATGCCATTCTTTTTAAACAAGAGATTCAGATTTGTTGCTTTAGTTTCATCTCCATCCATTCTTCTATTTGCACATATATTAACCTTTTTCAAATTATCATTTTCCTGACTCTACTGAATGCTTGAAGATTTTGCCACCTTAACCTTATTTTTTTAACCAACATGTTGCCCTTAGTCCTTTATCATCAAAGTTTCTACTTGTTGACTCTATTTTGCCTTCTATATTCTCTGTATTCTTCAGCAGTCTGTCTTTTGCCTCTGGTCTTGATTCTCTCTGACTCTTGTCCCTGGACATAACAAAAACTTTAAACTCTCTATTCTGACAGCACTGTCCTATTGCATATTTACATTCCTCCATCACTACCTCTGTTACTGTTTATGGGGAACACATTTGTTAAAATCTCTCCATTGGTCCTGATACCATAACCTTCTTTGTCCATGGGAAAGGTGGATGCTGAAATTATGTTCACTGTTACTAAACAAGATAGTAAAAGATTGATATAGTCTTTTTAGGCCATTGCATGTTTGCATGGCAGGAGTTGGATATAATTTACAGATTAACTTGTTGAAATGATTTTGTTTAGAGACTTTGCTGTTAATACATTGGTTCTTTTTAGATCTGATGGGATTAGGTTTTATCTAATGATACCTTTTTTTTAATCCCCGAGAAGATTATAAGGAGGGTTATGACAATCTTCAGAGATGACCTGGAGATTCCTACAGAGTTTCAGATGCAAGCTACAAAAGTATCCCTTTGTTAATAACCCCTTTGGGGCCTTGTGTCATTCAGGACTATAGATGTTTTCAATTTGAGTCCAGAAGCCAAAGCAATGGGAATTATACTTTAAATTTGTGTTTAGTAGAGAATGATATTTTTTGCATTGTTTTTAACAGGGAATAAGAAGGCACGTCAAACTAAAAGGGTTGAAATTTGAATTTTCCTTTTCTCAGTACAATTAAAAGCATGTGAATTTTGTCCAAAACACTAGAGAAGATATGCCTCCTAGTTTGGTGGAAAAATCTAAAACAGATTAATTGACAATGTCCAGTCTCATCTAAAATTCATTCAGTTTTTTTCAAAGTAATCTTTTCCCAAAGTTGCATCTCTATCACATCTCCATGACTGTGACACCACCTTTCCTTTCTAAACACATCTTGCATTTTATTGCAAAACTTATTCTATCAAGACATTCTAATAGAACCTTTCTCACAGAGCAGTCTTTTCATGAAGTCTTGGTGCTGACTTTTTCTATGGATTCTCTCTATTGACATTGCTTCAGAAAAGTTACTTTTAGTTCAATTATCTATCACTTTTTTTTCAGAGTGATGGCAAATTGGAATCTTGGCAACTTCCAAAAAGAAAATATGCTTGAACTTGAGCCTACTTCTCCCTACAATGGAGAACTAAAGAGCGTTTTCATAGTGAAGATATCACCTTCTAGTGACCCAGGATGGTGCAAACTTCTTTTTGACTTTATTCCCCCAGTTTTTTTCCCAGTTTTTTTCTTCACTGTATTCTGAGGCAGTATACAACTGCTTTTAACTTTAAAATGCCAACAATGACAGATTCTAGTAAAAGAGAAACTGAGTATTTGGTGATTCTGACAACTGCAAATTCAGAAAGTTAGAGCAAATGAGCATGAAATGAAGGCTCCTATTTGGCTCCCACTTTTACCTTAAATTAATAGTGGTGTTTCTGCAAGCATAAGTACGAGGGCTATGGATTACAGATAATAATGTCTGGAACCACCACCGTTGAAGGATATGACTGATACTAAAGACCACACAAATGTGTTTTAAAGTCAATTAATTTATTATAGCTGTGTCTAACATGATACACTGAACATGCTTGTGAAGCAGAGAGTCATTCATAGTGGATGTAGGTGCACATCTTGGTCCACCTCCTAATTGTAGGGGAATTGAACAAGTTATTTTTCTTCCAGCCTCAGGTTTTTGAGAGGATCATAATGTTGCTGGCTTTGTTAGGTTAAGTGTTTAAATGCTAAGATAGATTTTATTTATATTTGTATACATACATATAGTATTTTTGTAAACTCTAAGGGATGTTATTTAGTTTGTTCATGAATGAAATAGTTTAAGTCATTTGGCTTCTTCACCATCAAGTGTAAGTCTCTTGGTCACTTCGTAGTCTCTTGTCTAGAATGTCTCTTACTTGCTTCTTTCCTTTTAGCTTGCCACCTTCCAGTTCATCCCTTACCTGCTACTAAAGAACCCTTACTCTCTTTTTCTCTTTCTTTTTCTCCTCTTCTGTATCATCTCTTGTCCTTCTTTCTTCTCCTAGTGCTCATATAAATGCACTGACATTCTAAGAAAACAATGCAATGTGCAACTCATCTCCCCCCAGTTAACACATTTCCTACAGAATTTTCATGAAATGAAACATCAGTTGAGTCCTCATATGTGCCTCATATGTGTTGTTGAGTCCCCTTCTCCTCTCCCCTCACAGATAGGTACTATCATGTTCTGGTTAAGAACAGGGTTAAAAATTCAACATTGACATGATTAGCTAGATAAAAAGAACACATTACTTAAACTCTCTGTCCCTCCATTTCCTTACCGAGAAACTCCAAGTAATAATAGTACATTTTTAGTAGAGTTGTTGTGGTTAAAGGATAGGAAATATGTCTGCAAATCACTTCCAACAGTACCTGACACTAATTTGAGTGTTCGAAAATGTTATAATTGCTGGTAGCTGGTAGGTTGAAACATTATAAATTTGTACATTTAGCAACTCCATGCAAGTTTTTGCATATTGTTACATATTTATATACCCTACATAGTAATAATATGAATATTTAAAAATTTTACATAATTGGAATCTCATATAAACATAACATTTTCTAATGTACTTGTTTTGTTCAATATTACGTGTTTGAGATTTACCCATGTTGTTAAATACATTTTCAGTTCATTCGTTTTAATTGCTTATTTGTGCTTAAGACATTACACAAATGTAACCACAACTTATATCTATTGTTCTGTAAATGGATATTTGAGTTGCTGTTTTTTTCTGTTGATGCAAATAAGACTACAAAGAATGGCATTAGTTGTGAAGCCTTATTCCATGTATCAGCATTTTTGAGGGGATTTTTACGTTTTCAGTCCTGCTAATATGGTCACATCATCCTTGATGGTGGTTCTACCAGCATCTGCTCTCTTAGAAAGGTATAAGGAACCCCACTTTTCCATTTATAGACTTTAAGAGTTTTGTCCATTCAAGTAGGTATGAAATATATTTTATTGTAGTTTTAATCTACCTTTGTTAAAATACTAGTGAAGTATTTAAAATTTTTCTTGGCATTCCAGTTCCATGTCCTGTGAATTGTCTGTTCTTGGTCTGTTTGTCTCTCTAGTTGTCTTCTTACTGATTTGGAGTTCTTTGTAATTCTGGATACCAACAATTTACAGTTAATTATGTTTCAGTTATTTTGCCTTGTCTTTTAGTTTTAGTGTTTTTCTAGATGGTTTTATTGTCTTTTAGACGTTTGCTATTTGAATGTAGTCAAATGTATCAGTCTATTCATTTTTCATTTAAAAAGTTATACCTCTTCCTAAAGTCTTAAATTTTTCTCCTATATAAGCATTTTACATTTTTGGTTTTGCATATTTTGGTCTTTACTTGATTTTTATTTATAATATTAATGGGATTAGTTTCCTTTTTTTTTCTATCTGATCAACCAGCTGTTCAAACACCATCTATCAGAAAATTCACGCTCTTCCCAAATACTCAAAGTGTAATTGTGATAATGATGATGCTGTGAAATGTGCATGTATTTGACATAATAGCATACTATATACATATAATATTGTATATGCTTCTTGCCTAAGTACATAGGTGTGTATATGCTTCTTGCCTAAGTACACATGTGCTTATGTGTGTAGACATATACACAAAATTATACCATGTCACTATCTGCTTAGAACCTTTCATTGATTTCCTTTTAAAAAAAAGAATTTATTTATATATAAATTCCACATCTCTGTAATCTCTGGGGTTCACCCCCCTCCCTGATCATTCATACCCTGTCCCACCCCCATCCCCCCAAGTTGTGTACTTCAATTTGGTTGTTGGCTTGTTTTGACTTTTCTTTCAAGTCTAAAAAGTGAAATTAAAATTTCTTCCCAGTGCAGGTAAATTCCTCTGTGACTTATTTCCTTCTAACATCCCTCTTAACTTCTTGTTACTGATACTTGTCCCATATGCTTCAGTTGAAGAGAAAAATCTGTTATTTTTGAAGTCATGTTATGGTTTGCACAGCTCCAGATCTGAGATCTAGCTGCCATTTCTATGCCACAAATACTTGAGTGTCAGGGTTTACATGGCATTTCCCTGTCCTTTGAGAATGGGTTCCAACCCTTGTCTTTTGTGACACCTTCTCAAGCAGCCATATTCCATATTGCCTTTTTCCCCTTTAGCTGTCATTGCAATTTCTTTTTGAACTGACCATTCAGTACCAGGAAGCATCTTGAGGTAGGAGTACCTGGAATCACTATAAAGCTCACATTCTATACGAATAGCTACTGTTGTAGCTATTCATATGTGAATCTTCTTGTTATACTAGGATTATTTTTATTCTTGAACCCCAGGACTCAGAACAATGCAGGATACCTAATCTTACTCATTAATATTTGTTAAATGACTAAATAAATTCATTTTAAGGACCATACAGTAATTGTGAATTTCCTTGGGATGTTGTTTCCTTGAAACCTTAATGTAGATCAGACATTCTAATTTGTTGACCATTAGAACTATGAGATTTGCAACTTAAACTAGATTTTTTTTAAAAGATTTATCAGATACAAATTGGGGTTTTACCTGGCTACCATATGAAGTATTAGGTGAGACAATTTAATGATTAATTTCATGGTGAAACAGAAATGAAGCTTTACAACATGGGCAGCTTTCCTAGTTAATCTGGCACATTTCTTAATCTTCACAGCCAAAGTTAATCGGTACACTCAAAGAGCTACCAATATTAATGAGCTTTGCTTGAAGTTTCTAACTTGTAGTCTGCTATAATGAGTTTGTCAGTTTTTATTTTTTGAGGGAGTCAGGGCAAGGTCAGAAAGCTGGAAATTCTAGTACAGGAGAAATCCTGAATTGCATCTCAAAAGCACTGGAGGATTTCCCATCTCTCATCTTCAACATGCTCATGAAAGAAAATGGAGAACCTGAATTTAACCTCTAGCATTCTCTATCTAAAATATTCCATAATTTTGGATGAAAATGCTTATATTAGGCATGTTTCCTAACCCTGGAATGTCCATGCAGCATTTGAATAATCATGGCAAAAGATTCAACTGAATGGAATCAAGTATCAGGTGGGGATTCAGCCTTAACTGATTTTCTTTTCAAGTCTTCTCTGTTCATTGAAAGGAAACAGAGAGCCGTAGTCCCAGGTGAAAAAGCAAGCACACTACTTTACCATTCTGCTTAGAGCAGCTCCTGGGAATGTCAGCAAAATGCCCATCAGTTATTTAGGGCTTTAGGCTACAATAAAAATATAATCTTGTGATTCTATTCAATTACTTATTGTCATAAGTATCAAGCACTCCTGGATTAGAAGAAGGTCTTTCTGATAATAATAGGACTAGTTTTCCAAACATAAAAGAGATGTCATCTACCTGAGATTAAATGTGTTTAAGTGTGGACCAAAAAGTCTTAAGTACCCTTTTAAGTAGATTTTCTAAACTGTGACTCTGGGGAGAAAAAAGGTCTAAGGAATGACTTTTAATATACTGTAATCTAGGTCTTATTTGTCTTTCTACAGAATAAAGGGGCCATGTTTATGGGAAAAATATTTTTATCCCTTTAGCAAATTTATTATTCCACCAAAAAGATGCACGTCCTTCAACATTTTACTCAATCTGTTGAGCCACAAGAAAAACTTGTGGTTTTGGTGGAATCAAAAAACCCAGAGCTAAGAATTCCCACTTAAGGGAATTATTGAGAAACTGCTCACAGAAAGAGAAGTGCAAGGGAAGCCAGAAAGAGCAAAGTCAAAAGATATCAGGAGAAATGTGGTGTCTCCTGCATTTAATTCCTTGGGGGAACATCTGCACAGAATGTGCCTCAGTGTGTGTCCCATCTTGAGGCAAGGCGACCACTTTTTGCTAGCGTTAGTAATAGGTCAGGATCTGGGAATATCTGCAGATATATCAAGGAGACATTTCTGATTGGGAAAAGAGCAATTCTCCAGAGAAGAGGGAAGCTGTAAATTGATCTCAGCCTGCATACACAGCAGCCATGGGTTGGATGTAACAGGTGATAAAGGGGCATTCTGTGGGGTCTCGACAGCATCTACTTCTCTGATAATTCTTTCCTAAGTGATCATTCCCTTTTCAGTCCTATCCTATACAAAACCTAGTCTGGTTTTTGCTGCAATACTTTTTATGTATTTGATTAGACCATCAGCCAAAAACCTTCGATGAGGAAATTTGCAGTTTTCAATTTCAAATTCCAGAATTCAACACAAGTGATATGTTTGAGGAGACAAAAAATACAATCTTTTTAATTTATTTTGCCAAAATTCTAAATTTCTAGAATCATTTTAGTTCATACCCCCAATTTGTTTTCACAATAGACTAAGTGACTTTTTTTCCATTTCAAATTCTAAGTCATTCAAAATGTGTGTCCTGTTACTTAGTATGTGAAAATAATTATACCTGTAATAGCTGACATTTTGTTTTATCCACTTTTGGCCACAGTTCAGTGTATCAAAAATATATTAACCATATCCCATGGCAATCATTAAGAAAAATATATATGCAGTATTTTTTGCAACCCATCTGTGGTGGAGCACTTGATGAAGTTGCAGGATTCCAGTGGGCCTGGGATAGTCCTGTAGGTTACCATGTGCATTGATGTCACCCTAAACTCTTTGGCCCTCTTGTTCACCATATGGAACTCCTACTGATTCTTCTGGTGCTCCTGGAACACATAATTGAAATACACTTGCTCTGTTGCCAATAGTCTAACGTGAGCTCATTTGGAAGTCAGTCAGGAACTGGTCTTTCTTGTCTGGTGCCTCATAAACCACCCATATCAAAACTGAACCAACTAATGAGGGCTATAATTTATGTATGGCCAGCTAAAGAGTTTTTAATGGCTGATGACATATTTGTTAGCTCTAAGATCAATTGAATGGATGCCAGATGGCTCATAGGATTCCTGTATTGTTGGCTCAACCTACCTGATTTCTCCACTTCACTGTGAAACTTAATTCCTCTTGGTCCTATCAGATGTTTTGACATTAAATTTTATTTCATTTTCATATAATTTTCCAACATGACAATCTGAACTGTAAAGTGAAAGATCATTGGGTCATGTGATTCTACTTCTGTCAATATATCACTGCAGAGACCGTTTTATGGAATAATTATCAGTGAGTCTCCTTTCTAATTAGACTTGGTAAGTTAGAAAAAGAATGCAACCTGATAAAAAAATGGCCAAGGACTAGGAATATTCAACACAAAGATGAAAAATAAATTACTGATAAACATATGAAATTATTGCCAACTTTGCCAATTGCCATGTTTTCTATGACAATGGGGTCATGCTGTAAGTGCTATTTTGCTGCAGTCTTTCTATTTCATCACAGAAAGTGATAAACTTATTCTTGACCAACTAGCAACCCTACACTTATCATTTAATTGTTCATGTTCATTCAAATGATGCAGGAAAGATCTCCCATCATCACTTAGTATTAATAATATCATTTAGCAGTAATAACTCCTTTTTTGAACTTTTTCTCTTTGACAGACACTACTTTGTTTATAACACAATAGTTTGTAATCCTTATTACTGTATTGTTCTACATTTAGAAAAAAAGACTTATTTAAGATTCTAAAGGGATAAATAGTAAGTTTTATATAAGAAAAATAGATTGAGCCTTTTGTGGTTGAAAATGGTGGAACTTGAATTTTAAACTCTGATCTACCATTGAAGTCCCATTTCTTTCTAAGGCACTAAATTCCCTCCCTAATTTAGGAACTGGGATTGCTTTTTTGTTGAGTCCACCTTTTGAAATCTGTATGGGGACATTACTCAATAGTCATTCAGTTTGTTGAGTCAAGTCACTTATTGTCTCTTCAAGAAATAAAGGGACTGACTAAAGAGTGGAAAGTGGTGGCCCAAGGCAGGGAGAGATGAAGTTTTGGAGAAAATCAGTCCTTGATTACTGTCCTCTGAGCTGGACCATGGTGATCTCCTGTTGAACAGAAGTGCTGCCATAGAGACCACTGTCAGATAAGCTTACTCTGCAGCCATGATGGAGGCTGTTGGAGCGATACCACTCAGTCATCTGAGGACACACTGAAACAAGAACATGGCCCAGACCACAGCACTAAGCAGATCTTCCCCAAATACCAGCACCTCTTGCTTTTAATCAACTGGCCCAGGTCTTTTCCTTTCCTCCTCCCTTATAGATAAAAATGTTAAAATCACTGTGATGGTTCCTTTTTGTGTCAATTTGACTGGCCACAGTTGTTCAGATTAGACTTCATATCTGGGTGTCTTGAGGATGAATAAGATTAGCGTTTGAATTGGGGGGGGGGTACTGTAAAAGAGGTTGCCCTCCACAGTGGTGGTGGACATCATTTAATCTGCTAAAGACCCCAATAGAAGAAAAGTCAAAGAAAGGAGGAAATTGATCCCCCCTTTTACCTTGCTGATTTTTTTTAGCCCACTTTTTTTTTTACCCCACTGGGATTGTTCATCTCTCCTCTCCTTGAGTTTATCTACGATTGGATTTCCTAATTCTCAAGTCTTTGGGCTCAGTATTTATACCACCAGCTTTCTTTAATCTCCAGATTTTAAATAGCATGAGACTTCTCAGCTTCCATTTATGTACTCCATAATAAATCTCTTTGTGTATCTCTTTACCTACCTGCCTGGCTACCTATCTCTATAGGTAGAATATCTGTATCCTACTTATTTTTTTATGGAGAACACTAACACAGGCACTCAATTTTTTTCTTACTTTCTAACACTACCCAGTTGTTTTGCAACCCTCAATCTGGGTAGGTTCATCATGGGTTCTAGCAGCCAAAGAAGAATGTTGAAGTTCTTAGCATTATCTTTAAAGGATTTTTACAGTGAAAATGGAAAAACAGAAGGTAAAGAAACAGTAACTTATATTTCCTCTTTTCCCAAGGGTGATGCTGCCCTTTTAGCCCCACTTCCTAGACCCAGGTGTGCCCACTTATGCATGTGCACATCCATTGGGCCAGGTGTGTACAATCATGGGAGGGTGCAATACCCCAGGTGCTTGTCATAGTGGCTAATGGCAGATAGATGTGAAAATCCCTGATAACTCATTTACCCTACAACAATGCAGAGCAAAACAGTAATTTTAAATCCTCCTCCAAATTAGCAAACAGGTAGATGGATGGATGGATGGATGGATGGATGGATGGATGGATGGATGGATGGATGAATGGATGGATGAATGGATGGACAGATAGAGAGATAGATGGGTGATAGATGATAGACAGGCAGACAGATAGAGAGATAGAGATATATAGATATAGATAGATAGATAGATAGATAGATAGATAGATAGATAGATAGATAGATAGATAGATAGATAGATAGATAGATAGATAGATAGATAGAGAGAGAGAGCACCCTTCTCTTACTCTCTTACTAGGAAACCTTGTACTTCCCCATAGTATAAGTCAATAAGTCCAACTTTCTTTAAGATGCATGTTCATGAACTATGGGATTATCTCCTCTCCTATATGATTTACTTTCTATAAGGTTGTTTTCTCTGGGTCAGCAAAGATTTGTTTGTGACAAGAAATAAAAAATATAAACATGCGGTTTAAGCTTATCTTTTTTTTTAAGTTCTGGGGAAGGAATTGATTACATAGAAGCAATTTTGGATTCTCTCTTTGCATGGCTGCTTCAATATGTTCTTGTCCTCTTTCAGAGAAAAACTACATGCTTCTCATTTGAAGATTTACATTCAAAAACTGGAATGAATGGGGTTCACCAAGGTCCCTTTCCTTTGTCTGCAGTGCACCTGCCTACGCTCAACAACAGTCTTGCCAAAACACCTTTAGAGAACTCACTGTCTCCAACTGTTTTTTTTCCCAAATGTAAAATGTAACATGGATGACTGTAATGACTACCCAAAAACTCTGGGGGAGGGGGGGCTAAACATGCCCCTAAAGTTTAAGAACCAACTGAACATGTTCTCTTCCTTTCTACTCCCAGGTTGTATAAGACAGGGGAAGAGCAGGAAGAGGGGTCCAGTTTGTGAGTAGAAGTCTCTGGGATGGAGGTATAGTCTCTTTTCTTAAAGCCAAGTATGGGAGAAACTTAAAGGAGACTTAGAGAGAATAGGGGTACCTGTAAATAGGGAAAGTGGCATCACGTCGCCTAGATGGACACAGTGTTGTCAGTACACTTGCACCTCTTCTCTCTGCCCATTTGTAGAAGAGAATGTGAGAATTAGAACAAGATGAGAGGAAGAAATGGCGGGAGAGTGGAGGAGCAGGCTGATTGCCTGCCATTTTGATGGCGAGGATGTCTGAGTTTCTTACAGATCGCTACCTATTAGAGAGTCCAACTGCATGGTCTATGAGTTTGTGTGTGATTGTCTGTTGTCCTTAATTGTGCTTCTCTTAGTTCTATCAAACAAGCAGTGTGCCACCTTTTGCTCTAACTCTACTCCTCACACAAAAGAGAAATAGTGAAGAGAAAAAAAAAACACCCCACCTTATGAGGACTCTTAAAGCAAGCACTCTAAATGTAAAAGGACTTGCTAATCACCATATTCCTCACTTTCTAATCGACAACTTGTTCTTGACCTTGGACTTCCCTTAATGTAACACAAACCCCTGAAGTTATTCAGGACAGTATCACTTTAGATTTGTCATAGAGCTGATTCTGATTCTAGGATCAGAATCCCTGAGTGCCCAACACCATTGGCATTAAAAGCTTTGAAACTTCGAAGCCCGAGACCCTCTTGTCCTTCTTAGACCTGGGCACGCACTTTCTCTAATCATTCAGCTGGCTAATGATCCCCTTCCAGCAGGTGTAAATGAGTTTTCACACTCCAACCTGGCTTTTGTCAAAGCTTTAATGTAAGTAGCTAATGAGTGCTATTGCTCTGAGTTTTCTCCTGCGAAAGAAGGATATGTCTAACTAGTGATATAATGACAAGTGCACGCTAATGTTATTCTGCTCGGTGGTGCTGAAGAGCACTGAGAATTTAAGAAAGATGAATCCCTCAAACAAAGGCGAACTAAAAACATATTAAGCAGAGCTGTGCTGACAGCCTAATTCCATTACTTCTACACGATCTTCAATCCACTCAAGCATAGAGAAGATATCTCAGAGGCAGGGGGGATGGAAGCAATATCCTCATTAAAAATGCGAGTGGAGCCTGGAGGCAGGCCCAGCATGGTAAATTGACCTGACTGGTGAGGGGAGGCCAAGGAGGCAAAAATTGATCAGACCAAACATTGTGACTTCAGCATTTCAGGGCGCAGAAAAGCTCACAGATTTGACATGCTGCCAAATAGAACTGCGAATGAGTAATCTTCTGGAGGACTCTTGATGTTCTTGCTATTCACCTCTCCCTGAACAATGGGTTTTTATTTTGATGATAAACTCCCAGAGTTTAGGAAAGTGCTACACCCAACAAAAACAGTTTTTTCTCTTGGCAGTTAGTAGGATGGCCT
Source organism: Uropsilus gracilis (assembly GCA_004024945.1). Classification (NCBI taxonomy): domain Eukaryota; kingdom Metazoa; phylum Chordata; class Mammalia; order Eulipotyphla; family Talpidae; genus Uropsilus; species Uropsilus gracilis. The sequence goes on from PVHY01004550.1 coordinate 37,909, forward strand.
GTGTTTCAAATGTGACTTGTGCATTTTAAACAATACAGGTAATATTTTTGGAAAGAAACAAAAAGAACTCTATTGCAATTTCCCTGGTGATTGTTACAAATCTCTCAGAGCACAAATTGTTCCCATCATTCAGTAAAGGGGAACAGGGATTGGATGTTGTGGCATTTACCTCTTCTTGTTAGGGAGTAATGTCCCCATCTGACAGTGCTTTGTTGGTATTTTTTAAAAGCCTCTCTAGCATTGGTTTTCTTCTGGATAGTGTGAGACTTTGTTCATCTGTACAGACCTGGTAATCTGTACTGGTTGCATGGAAGAGCTACTCAAGGATGTTTGTTAAATAAATGAGTGGATAAATAAATAATAATGAATGAATGGAAGATCAAAAAGTCAATTAAAACAGAAAATCTAAGTAAGAAGCTCATTGCTTCGCTTCTGACAAGAACATCTAACAGTTGACCAGAGGAAAACAACACCAAGAGGTTTCTGTGGCTCAGGGTAAAAATACACTCTCCTTGGACATCAGAGACCAACACAGACTATGGGAGAAGAGACACAGATTAACCTCACTGAACAGCGGGTGTATGGAGAGAAATGCCTGGAGGTGGCTCAGGATTAGGGGTAGACAACAGAGCCACCAGCTCAGTTAGGAGCTCTGTGGAGGTGAGAGGAGACAAGGTGAAGAGATATAACCTTGATAGAGGAAAACCCATACAGAGGTGCTGGGGTATGCCAGCAGCTGGGGTCCTTATTAAGGGAAAGAGCAGGGAAAGTGCTAAAACCAGCACTCCTTCCCAGACCTCCAGGCTGGTACTTTCCTTCTAAAGTATCCTCACAATGTGCAGACTGCAGAGTCTCTGATCAGACTTGACTACTGACAGATGAGCTTGGGAAAATCATTGAAACGTTCCAACCTTAGTTTCCCCATCTGCATAGTGAAGACTCAAATGATTTGCTCCATATAGTAATTTAGGAGGTTATGGAAGATAGTCCCTATATGTGTACATATACACTGGCAAAAACAAGTAACAGTCCTGTAGTGTGTTAATGAGCATTGATGTATTGTCTTTCTATACTACAAGACTCTGGATTCATTGGTCTTCCTTGCCTTGAATTTCTCTTACATTTTCTGTTGGTTCCTAAGGGAGTTTTAAGGAAACCTCTACTCTGAATTTGCCTGATATCAAACAGTAAGTGATTACAGAAAGTAGTATGAATAATTAGTAAACATTTTCTGTGAACTAGGGACTTGGTGAAGAGATCTATGTGGACATGGATCATTTCACTTAATTCCCATTCACTGGTAAGGGAACTGGTCTCAGAGCAATTTTTTATTTGTTTGTTTGTTTGTTTGAGAGTAGGTCTCGCTAATTTTGCACGTGGAATCGCAAGGCTCACATTGCTTGGGGTACCACGGACTCAAGCAATCCCCAGCCTCAGCTTCCCAGGTAGCTGGGATTACAGTCATGTGCCACTACGCCCAGCTATTTTTGGAACTAGGTCTCGCTGTGTTGCCCCGAGCTGGACTCGAACCGTCATCCCTAGCCCCAGCTGCTTCATAGGCTGAAGCTTACACACACACATGCCACTGCGCGGGTCTGATTTTTTTTTCTTTTTTTTTTCTTCAGACCAGACGAGATCGGGCGCATTCAGGGTGGTATGGCCGTAGTGCTTCAGACCAATTTGATAACTTGTCTAGCCTAGATTTGGGCACTAGAGGCCATGACTGTGATGATGGTCCACAGCTCAGGACTCATTTGTACCTGAGTGAGGGCCATAGCGCTGCCTCCTCATTTCCATTCTCTTCCCTCTGAACTACTACTTTCCAGTTCATGGTTCAGCATGAGACGCTTCAAAGATGCTAAGTAAATAAAAGCTGATTCATCAGCTAATGTCTCCACATCATTCAAAGTCTCTTAGTAATACCTTACTTAACACTAGTACTGTTTTTCAAGAAAGGTAATAAGTTTGCCTCATATTTGAAAACAACGAAAATTCAGTAATTGGACTTCAGATAAAATGGAATCTGGCATTTGAAATGATATCGACAAAAGCCCTATTGTAATGTGGGGAAAAATTTAATGTATTTTTACTGAAAATAAAACTCTTGAGATTTGTAATTGTGTATGTAATGTGGTTTGAACTAACAAATTATACTGCCATGTCAAAAGTTATTGATTCTGAGTGGTGAAATCACAATTATTAATAATTCTTTTTGTTTTATATGAATATAAAACTGTTTACAATTTTATAAACAGTAGAAAACTTTATCTTAAAGAGGTATGTGGGAAGCTAATAGTCTTCATGAAATTCTAGTGAGGTATAAAAAATAGAATGAAAAGACAGTCTCTTATACAGACCTAATTGCGTAGGAAAATTCTGATTAACTTTATTGATCCCCAGCTAAGTCAAACCCTTTAATGATTTTCTAATAGTGTAACAACTGCAAGTTGTTAGGACACCTAAAATTAGGTCACAACAAAATGCATAATCCTCAAATGTGGTTTCTGACTAGGCATGATTAATGTCTACATTTATGCCACTAGCATCTGATTTCTCTAACCAGTTTATAGAGTTGCTCACCCTTTGCAAAGGAAACACTGCAATTCTTATTGCTAGAGGAGTCAACAATTTGAGGATTTTTTCAGGAAGTGTTTGTATTTGTTTAATTTTTTTTTTAAGTCTCTAGGTTGGAATATTTACATAAAAGGAGGAGGCCTTTTTAGTAGTTATGAGTTCTTATTTTTTCAGGAAAATTTAAATAACTGATACCAAAGATATATTTCTATCTCAATGAATTTCCTTATACATGTTTTTCAGAAGTGCTATAGCATGCTAAAAAGAGCTTTGATTTTGGAGTCACAACTGAATCATCATACTGTATTTTTCATGAAACCCAGGAAGGAAATATGCCTAGGGAGTAAAAGCCAAACACAATGACAGGCATTGTTTTATTATCAGTATGTAGATTTCATATTTACCTTAGTGTCAAAAACAACTATTTTACTTGAGTTAATATTTTAGGTGACTGCAGGATTCTTAACTCTACAGTTACTACAGGTAGTAAAATTATTTAAATGTAAAGGATTGTGTTCCCAAGTATGGTAAGTCTCTTTGCTGTGTTGAATATTCAATAAAGAATATTGGATTCAATTTATCCTTTCCAAATGATACACAATCATTGCTTCTTGACCTTTTGGCTAATATCAAGTGTACTGCCAAATGATAGTCAGTATTCATCACTGGATACTTTAAAGTATAGCCTTACAGTCACTCAGGAACTTCTGAAAACTTAAGAGCTCTTTGGTGAAATACTTAGTTCCTAAAACTTAGCAGGTTCTCTGTCTTTATCTCTGATTTTAGCCTTCTTCAATCTTATCACCTATCCTTATAATTTATCACAGACTTATGATCACCAGCTGCTCACAAGGTAATCCATATAAGCAAAATCAACCATGCATCTGCTACTGACTAGGGAACACAAAGGGAGGGAATCAATGGTTGGCATTCTAGGTAGTAACTTTCATCAAATTAAAAGTATGAATCTTAGGTTATCTATCTAATGATAGATAGTATGTTTGTTTGTGTGTATGTATTATATGCTGACAAAAATCTGTCTAATACTTGACTCATGGTGATGTTCCAGTTAGATGAGTTCATTCAACAATGTGGACTTGTAATCAATGGTACTTTATTAATCTATGTTACATTATTGCATGGCACCATGGATTTTCATGATAATATAATAGGATCAACCATCTTTAATATTTTAAAGTGAGTTTTGAAAGTTGTTATCCAAATAATATCAAATTTACTCTCCAGCACAACCAACCTCAGGTGTATTTGTTTATATGCCTCAGATGTATGTCACCATATAGTTATTTTTCCTGATTGATGTGGACATCTCCGCTTTAGATGGTCAGCTTCATAAGGGCAGTAATTAGATCTCATTTCCTCTTGTAGCTAGAGCATTAACTCAGAACCATGAATGTGTGCCATGGGGTAATTTAAATATGCCAGTATCTGAGTTTCCAGTGGGTGAAATCTGATTTATCTGAGGTGAGGACCCACTTACCTTCTATTTTAAAAATACTTGCCAATTTATTCTTTTCATGCAGGCAAATAAGGGAAAGACAATTTGGGAACTAGTTTAGTTGCCTTTATATGCTCAGCACCCAGTACAGGCTTTGGGGTTAACCTGTGATTCATAACAGAACTGGACAGAACAAGATTCAATTTTTTTTTTCAGTTTGGGAACATATGATGAAAATATCTGCAAATCTTTTTACATTTATTCTATGTGGTATTTTGTAGAGATAAGTGGGAAATTTATAATAATGTATAGTTGTTAAAGGCTCCCCTTTTCAAATTTGTGTGTGCTGTGCTGTATACGATTCATCATTGCTCTTACAGGTGCCACCAAAAAAAAAATGTAGCTCTATCAAACAAATGTCAGATGAGACCTAAATATAAACCCTAGAAATCAGACTGTAAAATTGGGGCTGAGTAGGAGGGGACCCCATGGACCGTAGTGGAGGACTGTGGGTACCTCGGTGGTAGTGTGGTATGGTGACTTACATCTGAAGAGGTGTGAACCTATACCTCAGATACAGTTTTTTATCCAATTATATCTGAGTGAAAAAAAATACAAAAAATATTTTGGAAAATTAAGAGAAAGAAAAGTTAGGCTGTTTTGGGTACAATCACAGATAATGGTAAGCCACATGTAGATGGTAAGTAGGTCATCAGATACCCCAAACACTCAGAGGAGACTATCTGGGAAGCTGAAAGGATGGCTTTGAACATCTTCTCAGACCTGTTGTCTCTGACTGAAATGGGGCAATTTACTGCTTATATGCAAAGCAACTTAGGAAAGAAACAGAACAGGGGCATAATCTGCCATAAAGAAGGAAGACAATTTATTCCTTAAAGAATAAGTATAGAGAGACAAACTACCAGCCTCCTGCCAGGGCATTGTGCAATTCAGAGGATGGCTATAGTTGGCTTATAATGAGTTTTTCAGGCAAGTGGTGTAGAGTTATTCTCTGGAACTTTACAATATTAGTCTAGCCCTCAACCAGCTTTAAAAATGATAAATCTTTGTCCCTGAAATAGCATCTTCTATGTTTAATTTATTTTCTTTAGTTTGAACAAAGCCTCCCTATTTATTTTCTGAGGCCCCAGGGGTTAATAATTTATTTTATTCAGCTTCAAGAAGGTCGTCTTCATTTATTTTCTGCAGATCAAGGAGGAAGCCTTTTTAGATGGAGATCAAATGGTAGCAATGACCAGATAAGCTGAGGGGCAGAGGGAAGTTTATATCTCTGTCCTTGTTATGCATTTTCTACACTTGACAGCACACATTAGGTTTAATTGTGTGTAGTGATGTTGGCAGCTAGGACAGTGAAGCATGCTGCCATTTGTTTTAAAGACTCTGTGGTGGTTTGCTAGAACTGACTCTCCCATTTATGAGGGTTGATTGGTGTGGAGTCTTTCTGACTCCATGATCAATGACATCTTGTTGCTAGCTTGAACTTGACCATAGTGGGAACATTTAACCCACAGAAATTGGCACATGCTACACATATGCCTGTTTTTTGTTTAGAGCACTAGTTATTAAACCAATGCACTGCTCTCTCTCTCTACAGATATGTGTTTATATATCTACTATAAGCAAACACATTTATTCTGTTTCCACCAGCAGAGATTAAAATCACAAATGTCTTCGTGGAGATTTTGTTATTTTTCCATCAAGTCAACAAATTACCTGAAAATATGGATGTGGAACTGATAGAATTCAGCCATGAGGTAACCGAACTTCACTTCTCCCTACGTCTTTAACTGATCAACTTCATTTTTCATTGATAAAACTTAAGGAATTTTTGGATAGCAGGCATGCAAAACCTATCATTGTATCTTATTATCCTTATTTGTTGAGTATACTATCTCAAAACAACATTCAGTAGAGAACCCCCCCCCTTTTTTACTTCCCTTCTGTCTCCCCATCTTCCTCCTGACTACCACACCAACTTCTTCCATAACTTCGGCAGAAAAATAAAATCTTCAAAGACTGATAAACAGTATTTTGTATTTATCACTAAAACAAAATAATTTAAAATCTATTCTTTAGGGGAAAATAGAAAACAAACACAAAATTTCCTAAAATTATTATTTCCTTTGGAGATGTAATATTTGCCTAAACACACTTAAATTTTACTGTCAGTTAGCATATTCAGGAGAGAGACTGAGTTTGATAAATGACTTACAATCCTACCACATGAGAGAAAGCTGAAAAATGAGCAATAGTTATCTAAAAAATATACTGTAGATGATAATCCAAAGTCCTTCCAATAACAACATTCTGGATGTTTATGCCAAAATTGCCTAGTCCATGCTGGGAAATAGGGACAACAGTTAGGAATGTTCACATATTACAAGTAAATGGGTTTTAGCAGCATTTAATGCTTGTCAGATATTAGCAAAGAAAAGACAACTTAAAAATTAGACTATCTTTCCTCTACAAATGATGTTAAAAATTGAGGTGGGTACATTCAAATATAAAAAAGGTAAATATTGCTGAGTACTAAGTGAGCATATATCTTTACATATGGCTGGTGGTAATACAAACCAAAATCTTATATATTGCCGATTTTGCACTTTATTCTGTGAATCTTATTCTGTATGTATGGAATTGGAAACCATGAAGATTAAGATGTAGGAGTGTTAATGCATTTTTCCTGGCATCAAGATTAGAAAAAAAAGGATGTCCAAACATAGTCAACCATTTAAATATTTGTATAACTGTTTATTGGCATGACACATTTGAACTTGAATACCGAAAGTCACTCTGAGCCTATCTCTCAATTGTAAAGTGAACAAAGTGCTATTCATTGACATTTATATAGTGCTGACTGTGTGTAATCATGTTCCAAGTATTTCACTTATATTGACATATTTGGTATTCACTAAAATACTGTGAGGTGGTTACTTGTACTATCTGAGGCTCTTAGATAATAAGTGACTTGCTTACATTTATGTAGCTGTCTAATGTCAGGAGCAGACTCCAACCCTGATCCTCTGGCTCTGTCTCTTTTTTTATGCTACATAACCTTCCGTTTCTAGCTCACAGAACTAGAAGGAGTATGTGAGATAGGAAAAGAATATTAAAATTTTGGAAAGTACTCAGTAATGCTTTCCATTAAGAGCAACTTAACTTGAATTTGTTAAATCTGGTCAAATCTAAAGAGAGAGAGAGAGAGAGAGAGAGAGAGAGATCAGAGGCAACTTAATGCAAAAAGATTTGTGTAAATTGAAACATTTTGTCAGGAATTGTGAAATTTAAATAGATAGGTAAATAATCCCTACAGAACATTCCTGGCCAGATTTGCATTGTTACAGGGTTGCTTTTGTAAAACCTCTGTGCAGTTCTTGTGGGCTAGAACTTTTTAGGAAAATAAAGAAAAACTACCAGAGTATCAGAGCAAGAAACAAAATTCCGCAAGCAGTTAAAAATTGCTATAAAATGGAGGCATTAAAGATTGAAGGTGGACCAATTGGCTGATGTCTATAAAATGTGACATAGTTGCTGGAAGACTGCCTGTCATGTCAGAAGGCAGGGCACTGATGATTCATTTGAGACAATAAAAAAATTCCAGGGAAGAACTGGTACATCTGGTATCAGGGATTTGGCATCTCTCTCCTCAACACCACTGCACTGCTTGGTATATAGTGTTGTTGTTCAGTAATTACCCACAAAAAAAGGGGAAGAAATAAACCAAAACAACTACATTGTCAAGTCATTTTCGATAGCAGTTTTACAAATTTATGCATTTCTAAGTTTTGGTAACTAATATTTAACCAGCAGTAAATTTAAAAATTTAAATGTTTTGTATCTAACACCTGAAAAAGTGCTTCAAGTTAATCATATACTACTGTTTCTGGTGTTCTGAATGAATCTTGCTTAATTTAATTTTTTATTAGCTAAAACATTTTAATGTGTGCCCACAGAAAGGCACTTACATACAGATACATTTTCTGTGGGGTCATTAAGCCCTTGCAAAATATAATTCTGTCTTTCACAGTCCTTAAAATTTTTATGTGTTTTTTTCCTCTTTCAAAATATGTATTTACTAATAATACTCATTCAATCCCACCATTAATTTAGCTTTATTTATGGTAAAGTTTGCTGTTGTATTTTGTATATGTTTTCTTTTGCTATATTTTTAAATTTAGTTACATCATGAAAACTTGCTTGTTAATAAAAACATCAACACAGAAGTTTTTTAAGTTTATAACAGAAAATCCCTTTCTGCTGACACTCATGTATTTGGTACCCAAGAATCGCTTCTGATTCTCACATTCATTCTCTAGGGTGACAAATTTATATGTTTTTAAAAGCCTTTATATGTTAAAATATTTAAAAACCTGGTTTCTATAAAGATAATACATGCATTTGTAAAATATTACAAAGTGGTGTTATTAAAAGCACACGAAGACATAAAGTTTAAGGTGGTGGCTTGATTGCATGTCTTCTTTTTTCCTGCTGCCTTCTGAGATTCCACCGAAGTAACAGCTAATAAAAAGTTTCAATGGACAAGAATGAAAGAAAGGACAGGAAACAACAGAGGCAGGAGAGCAAGTAGACAAGTGATGAATGAATTGGTCAATTTGAGAAAACTGAAATATAAGTTGGTATCACTTGAAGTTAATTAGCATGTTAATTTGTTTTGTAAAACCTCATAATAGAACTCAAAAACATAGGATACCTCTGATAGTGAAGGTCAAGGTGAGGAATAAAAAGCAGTTTGAATTGAAAGTTTTTCAAAAGAAGTACTTAACAACTAGATTCCATCCCAATCATTGATCTCACTCACCCATACTGGCAAAGAACTAGGGGTTTACTCCAGAAAATTTTGAGATTCCAGGGACCACAGGCATCTGAACATAATTGAGACCAGGGATAATGTATTAAATGAAACAGTAGTAAGCCAAAATTGTATCTGCAGGAATGATACTAATGGCCTACTAAAGACCACCCTTAGAGAAATACACAGTAAACAAGTGCCACCAGTATTTGCAGACTTCTAAAGATCTTGTGTGTGCGTGCGCATGTAAGTGAGCATGGGTGCATTCACGTGTCAGATTTTTCTACATGAACAGACAACCAGACAGAGATTACATACTCAGACATCTGAAGAAGTCTTCAGCATGGAAGACAGAAAAAGATCAATATGAACAAAGGCAGCAGCAATAAAATTTGAAGAAGTCAGAGACTATGTAGGGAGATAAAAACTAGAATTTTAGAAATCATTATTATCTTCAGAAAGATGGAAAAGATTTTACTTCATGAAACAAGAAAAGCACACTACAAAAGTAGCTTTCTGAGAACAAAAAAGAAGCCTGGTAAATTTAAAATATGATAGGAAAAGTGAAAAAGTCAATATAAATCTAAGCTGATAAAGTTATGGAAACCTCCAGAAAGTAAAATAAAAAGACAGAGATCTAAAACAGAAAATGATCAGCTGGAGTGTGTCTACCTCAAGAAAAAAGATTTTTAATAAAGAGAAAATAAAAAGAACATGGAAGATATTAGAACAAAAATTTTAAAAGTAAGTTTTTAAAGCTGATTTTAATAGTTTTTAAAGTTTCTGAACAAAGGATGAATGAAAAAAACCTCCAAGGCACATCATCTCAAATTTCAGTAATCTGGAGACCCAAACTAAGAAAGAAAAACTTGCAGAATGGAAAACAAAACAGTAAATAGCAGTAAGTAAAAAGAAAAATCAGAATGAAATGGAAATTCGTTGGTATTCTGTTGTTTAGGTAGACATTCTGTTGGTTAGCTGAGTGTGATGTGCCTAGATTTAGATATTGTTTCTATTTATTCTGCTCAGGGTTCACAGAATTTCATGGATTTTTATGTTGCTATTTTTCACCACTTTGTGGAATTTTTGGTGATTTTTTTTTCTGTCTCTTTATTTTTCCTTCCCTCAAAGACTGCTTGGTTTTGATGGAGTTTTTGAAAAAACCCTCAGGTCTCATTCATGGGTTTAGCAGCATAGTGGTTGATACGGTTGAATGTAAACTGTTGATGTCTAGGGGAGAATGCTGAAAGATGATGGTGAAGGGGAACTTCCCAGTAGGCAGAGCTTCACCAAATAAGCTGGGCATCAACTTAATGTAGTAGAGAAGTGTGCATAGAAATGAGTATATGCCAGACTCCATGGTAGTGGTACTTATCTAGTCAGGCAAGGTCTTGGACACAACAGGGTTGGAAAATCAGACTTAGACAAGCCTGGGGGAGGGGGGAGGGAAGCATGTGTATTATTCTGTGGACATGGACCTGTAGTGAATCTCACACCAAGACCTATTTGAGAAGATACACCTTGGCTGCTACATCTAACAACCAGGTAGATAGACGAGTTGGTCACTCCAGTGATTGCACAGTGAATCTGGAAGTGGAATACCTATGCTTTCAAGGTTAAAGCTAACTTACGGACAACAGCTTGATCTCCCTCTCACTGAGACTGATGGAGCTATTTGACTCTGAGTACACAGTGTTATATCACCCATTGACGAGAAACCAGTCAGCCATTTGATTTCAAGTTGATTGCAAAGAAATGCTTCCAAACTGCTGTTATCAGCAATTATCCTCGCTGGAATTGATACATATCCTAGGGATAAGCTTTCCATTTCTATTTGCAGTGCCTCAGCTAACTGTTGGAGGACTCAGAGGATGTTTGCCCACCACAGGATCTCACGTAATGTTTCCATGACACCTGACCTCCATCTAACAAAGATGGCATGACAGAGGCCATGCCATTCCACTAGGCCTGCCCTTGAAGCTTCCAGTCAAGTGTACTCAAATGCAATGCCTCGTAAGGCTGGCTGGGGTACTGGCCTTTAAGATACAGTATTTACATAGAATCAATAGCCATTATACATTTCCATGTGATAGATACCTAGAATTGGCCCCTCTCAATATCACTTTCAGGGACCCTCTTGACTACCTGGGCATCATCTCATCTCCTCGTGACTATGACTCATCAAGGGTCTGGTCATGGAATGACATTCTACTAAGGGTGATGGTGAGGATTTCACTCTACAAACACTATACCTCCCATCTGGTCATTCAGGGTTCCTTATTTCAGTATGTTAGCAGTAAATTATTGCTGTTATTGTATCAGTAGGAGTAATTGACCTGACCATAAACAGGAGGAAAGGTTGATGCTTCACAGAACCAGCAGGAAGTATAATTGGAACTTAAAAGATTTATTTGGGCTACCTGTTAGCTTCAGTGCCCACTGATAACCATGAACAAGAAACTGAATTATGCAGAACCCAACAAGTGCTCAGTTAGCAGAGATTCAGACTGATTAGAGACAGAAATTTATGCTACCCCTTTGGGCAAGTAACCTAGACCAACTCATGAACTAGCCAAGGATGTGAGAAACCTATAATGGGCAAGGATTGGAGAGAGGCAATAAATATCAGTGCTACCTCAAGACCAAAAACAGCACTGAAGACTGTTTCCTTTCACAAGTTTCCTTTTTAGAAATTTTAACAGTTCCTCCTTAAATAACTGGCAACAGATTAGAGTGGCTCTCACAGGGGGCATGTGTGGATCTCAACAGAGCAAAGTGTGTTCTGTAACAGAAGCTGTGGTGCTTGGCTTATGTGCCACCATTTTCTGATCATTTCAGGGCAGAGAAATTCATCCTCCAAATCCCTCCATGTCTTTCATTTTATTTTTCTTTTCTTTTTTTTTTTGCCAGTAGTAGCCTCTCTTTACTTCCTGCATCAGCAAATAACTCTAGTAGAAGAGTAGCTTCCTGTTATTATCACTTTTTTTGCTCCAAATTCCCTGCTCTCAAATCTGTCTCTGCTTATCGCTGATGTCTTTATACAGATGTTTGCATTTTATCTGGATTTATTCATTATTATTAGCACATTGTGCCATCACAAGCTACTTTATCATAGCTGGAAGCCTATTCATCAGATAATTATACTTTAAAATTCTAGAAATTCCACTTGTTTCTTATTCAAAACTGCCTGGTAATCATTTGTTGTTTTCTGTTTCCTGCAGCTTTTTCAAGCTTGTTTTAAATTTATTTTAAACATACATAACCAGGCTATTTAGTAGTCTTTATAGATGAGTGTTGATATCTGAGTTCTTAGTATACATGTTTCAGAATTTTAAAATTCTGATTCTTGCACATGGTGTTTAGTTTGCTTGCGTAAAGTTTAGTGATTTTTTTTTTCTATCAGTGACCCATTTTTCTAGGAAAATTGTTTATCTGAGAATTTTTTTTTTTGAGATCTCAGTTTGAGGTACATTCTGCCAGAAAGGATTTATTTTTGTTTTAGCCAAATTCTTGGAGCATAACCTAGCTGCACAGCACTTTAACCAATAGTTGTTGGTTTACAGTTTTGGGGAACACATGAGTGAAATGAATTTGACTGGAAATCCCCATGAGGGCTGACTTGTGCTTACGCTACACAAGGGACTTTCTCCTGAGTTCATTGGGGCATAGTATTCTGGAGTCACATTTTTAGAGTGGGGGTTCTCCTTTTAGATTTGAGTTCTTTTTCTTCTGTTACTCAACCTCTATTAACCTTGAAACTCATGATGACATTGCTCAGATTTGACAAGTAGCTTTAGGCTAAAAGTAACCTGTGAACTGCTTCAGTTTTCGCTTTCACAAATATTTTAGTAGAGTAAATTATTTATCACTAGTCCGTGTATGCTTTTCTAATGGTTTTTAGAAATGTGTAATGTATTCAGCATTTTAACTTTTCTTCAAGAAGGTGTATCAGATATTGAATCAATCCTAATACCCTGATACAGACTCATTTTATAAGAATTTTTTGAAGTATATGGCATAACCTCCATTTGTTTAACTCCAGTTAAAAGAAAAATATAAAACTTGGGTCAATAATTGACTGAGTCAAGTAGTGATAGCATTTGCTAATGACCAAAATCCATTTGGTTAGTTAATCATTAAGTGACCCCACCCATGTTTCACAATGTGTTTTTTTTTTTTTTCATTGAAACCCACTCTAAGAAGATATGAGAATTAGAATGCTACTGTTTCAGTCAACATGATAACATGATTCACCTAAAATAACTTGGGTTTCAAACCTGATCCACGGAGCCTTAACAAATAAGCATCAAATCTTTGAACACACATTTGTTCCTTAATATGAACATGCATATGTCTTCCTAAACCTTATTGAAAAAATATATTGGAAAATTCATTAAGTCACGAACATTTATTGAAACATTGGCTTTTCTTGGATTTCAAGTCTGCTGAATGTTAGGCAGGAACTGTACCATTGGCCCTCCTGGTTCCCTGGCCAGTAGACCCATACTGGACTAAGCCATCCATCTTCTGTCTCCTGGATTGCTACCTTGCATTTGTCCTGCAAATCTTGGCAATTACCTGAACCAAGTCCCATGAGTCTGTCTCTGTCATATGTATTGTAATGCTTCTGTTTCTCTGTAGAGCTTTAACATAGGCCTTGAGCTAAGCACTGGGGTTGTGCAGATTCCTGAGGCACAGGGCCTACTGAGGAATAGCTTGCCATTTAATAATTTCAAGATTTAATGATTTTATGAGGCAGTGTTTGTCATTGAATGGGTGGTCATAGCTAGTTTTCTTTCTCTTAAGAATGCTAATTAAATGGGAAATGGAGAGTCATTAAAATATTAAAGGAAGAATTAATGTTGTGCCTCTTAGTATTTAACATACAAAATATGTTTCTAGACGTGTAAATATCACATAGAGGAAAAAATGGGGGAGGATCATCAAAGAATTGCAAGACTGTTGCTTCCTGGGCCAAGTATCAGTGGACAGAGGAAAATGAGACAGGGAGGCACTGAGTTCTATACAAAGTAATGTATCTATGGAGACATGTAATGAAACAAGATAATGGTTAGCTGAAGAAAGGGAGAAGGGACAATTGCAGTTTCTTTGCTATTTTTGCCAGTTGCCCAGGGTACTACAGACTCAAACAGTCCCCAACCTCAGCTTCCCAGGTAGCTGGGATTACAGGCACACACCACCACACCCAGCTATTTTTTTGGAACTAGGTCTCACTACGGGCCCCCAGGCAGGACTCGAACCATGATCCCTAGCCCTGGCCACTTCATAGGCTGAAGCTTCATAGGCCTGACAATCACAGTTTCTTAAATGCAACAATAACAGCAGCAACAAAGCAGTCTATATAAGGAATCCCATCACTAGAATACTGCAAAAACAAAGCTGTGTCACTCTATTCTTTTTATCTGACTTATGCCAATGGTTAGAGAAAGTTTTCTGAGAGGAATAAGGATGCACATATCCTGATCTGTAATTATGAGAGAATTACTCCCTAGATCTTTGTTTGGGACTTTCCTTAAAAGCTTCTATAGATGTGCAGTCTTTTCAATTGTTATTAATTTTCATATATTTTATCTACATTTCCTAATGAAATGGCCTTCACCTCCACTGTGTATTCTGTTTTCTTCTGATGATGTTACAGGGTAGGGGGACTATCCTTTTATTTAATTTTTGTCAATGTGGGTTCTCCCGCCTGTGTGTGAGCAGTTGCCCAGAGATGAAACAGCAATAGGGGTAAACACATACAGGTTTATTTACAGTAAGGGGAAAACAAGCAAAGATTCTAATAGCCCACACCCACACAAATACCCAAACAGAGAGAAGTCCCATTTCTGTTCCTTGGGGAGCTGTGTGGAGTTTACCTCAGTGCAAAATTGCCAAGTTACGTCCTTGTCCTCTGGTCCTCCGTCACTCCTCCCCACACGAGGTCCATTCAACTCAGGTCTCTCTTGTTGCATGGTGGCTCAGCGCTTTGTCAGGGTTGCCTCCCCTCCACCTTTACACAGCTCCTGACCCTTCCAGGCCTGATGCTGGGAGGGCCCAGAAGACTCTACTTCTGGGTCCTTTTCCTCCAGGTGCCAAAACCTCTGAGCTCTCTGAACTTGCCTCCTCTCTCTCCTTCCCAAAAGTTTGTGTCCCCAAAAGTCCATCTCCCAGTCTCTACTCTTTTCTTTCTTTTTTCTTTTTTTTACCCTCTCTACCCCTCCTTCAAACCAGAAACCCAATATCCTCTACACATCCTCTAGGTGCTCCATTTTTTCTTCCACACCTGGAATTTGTAACAAAGTGAAAGTACCCTTATCCTGTGTAAACCAGTGCCCTTACCCTATTTAGGCCATCTTTTACCTCTGCATTTTTCAGACACAGCTAATGGCATCAATGCCTAAATTTTATGAACTAATACACTGCCCATGTGGGGGACCAATATACTGCCCATGTTGGGATGATGGCTTCAATGAGACATTATTTTAAGGACATTTTATTCTGTTCTATAAAAACAATTAGGAAAAAATTATTTCCAAGTTGTAACAAACAAGTAGTTTGTATTTCGTTCAGCTCAACATTTAGGGCCATCTCCCAGCAATGCAATGGAAGAAAGCAAATGCTGCAGTAAAGAGAAACAGCTGTTCATTCCAACATATGAGTCTTAAAAATCCCTTCTTGTGAGTTAAATGTAATCATCTCCTTTATTTCCAAAGGTAGGGGAGATCAGCTCCACATAATGACAATCAGAAATAAAGGTGCCTAACAGTTTCCTTCAAACAATAGGAATATATTCGTGACCCACAGTTTCCTATTTCTTAATTCTTCCATGGAAGAAAATAAGGGGAAGCTGGTTATAATAACAGTAATACTCTTTCAAATGAGGATCTCAAATTTTGAAGACTTCGTAGGATGTCATGTCAGCATCAAAGAATAGGTCTAAATTGTCAAATTGCAACTGATATTGCAAGTAAGTGTTAACAATAGGGAAATCAATTTGTGTCAAAGCTACTTAAGCCACTAGTGAGAACCATTTTTTTTTTCATCTGTGAAACAAATACTGCTGAACTTCTTCTGAACAGCTGTTCAAATTAGCATGTACTTGTAGACCTTACTCCTAAGTATGTAATTTGACTGATCCTAATAGTAAGTGTGTCTTACCAAGTGAGTGTTCATGAAAATACATGTGTTACTTCTTCTGGATTTCTTTTAAATATTTGCACCATTTTTCAACTTTTGCAAATTGTGATGAGCTCTTCATTCTTTTATTTATGTACTCTTTTATTTATTATCACTTTGAACTAGTCCACTTTTGGAATCTCAACTCAGAATGGCCTAGACTAAACCATGTGTTAGGTGAATAATATATTTCTTTAATTAAAAAATGATGAATTAGATATAAACACTGATATAAACACTGGCATCTTGGAATTGGTTTCTTGGGATGTTTATGTAAAGCCCACAGCATCCATTCTAGACTTTAGTACAGAGAACCAATAGAAAACCTATCTTACCCTATCTACTTAATGTCTCCTGTTGGGTCGTGCTCTATGACTGAGGATTGGTAAGTTCACTCTCTCCATGGGGTTATAATGTATGAAGATCATGAATCTGAAATTATTAAACAAAAGCCATGAGGGTTAAGTAGAAAGAGGTAAGAGAGTTAAGTAGAAAGAAGAGAATTCTAGAACTTGAAGATGTAAAACTTTTGTATCCCCCATTAGAACATCAAATCAAATTTGTGCCCACTAGATCCTTGGAAAGAACCTTGAGTGCTTCAGCACTTAGGTTGAAAAGTTGCAAATGACTAGGTTCCAGGGACAAAGGAAACTTCTTTAGAGGCAGTCTATAGTGGATAAATAATATTGCAGGATAGTTAAACAAATAAACATTTTTGTGTTATTTGTATTAGCAGTAGACTAGTTAAGGAAGATAAATCAATATATGTTAGTTGGAGGAAATTTGAATGGAAAGCATAAAAACTTATTGAATATACTGATAATTTTGAAATCTTCTTAAGCACAGATACCTTCCCTTTTTCATAGTAAGTTTTTACCAGACAGAGTAAAACAAGTAAATGTATTTGAGACTGTTGCAGTTGGTCATTGTTGCTGGCTAATTGGCAATTGTTAAAGTTAAACTTTACCCTTCCACAGAAACTAGAAGATAGTTGATAGTCTTTCTATATGACTGGATTTCTAAAGGATGCTCCCTACCATAGAGAAGGATATTTGTGACAAAGGGCTGGGAGAAGGTTTACATTTCTAAGGGGCAGAGCCAGAATTTACAATGGCAAAAAATAAATTCTCTAACAAAAGGGAGTCTAATCTGGAATCAACCTGCCTCAAGTTTATTCAGTCTGAGGAAACATTAGCCCATCTAATTAACCCTGCATTATAATCGCTATGCACCATTTCCATCAGATGTCTAACGTGCTTCTATCCCTTTGTGTGGCCAAAATGATATCCAGATCTTCCACAAAACTATTCCTCCTATAGTTTTCCACCATCAGTAAATGATACATCTCAGTGAAGTCTTTGACTTTTCTAATCTCCATTTAGAAAATATCCAAAATTCACAGTATCTCTCTATGATCATTGCACACATACAGATTTTTTTTTAATAAACAATTTTATTTTGTTCTTTGGGTTACAACCTCTCTGTTATATAATTTTCCCCCAACCTCCTCCCTCTGGTGCTCCCTCCATTCTCTCACACCCCACTCTTTGTTATTTATTAGCTGTGCTGAGTCCATTAGTCTCTTTCCTATGTTAGTGTCTTTTCTCTGGGTGAAGGACTACATACAGATTTTTTTCTAAATTTATTTTCAGCACTTACTCAAGAAAAAAAATAATAAATTTATTTTCTTACATCACTGTTTGTTTTTACACAGTCATTGATTTCTTTTTTTGTGTGTAGTCTTTGTAGTTCTCCCATGAATACATCACCCATGAAAAATCACCAAAGTTCCTTGTACTCTTTCCTCCCTCATTTGACTCCTGCTCCCCCTATCTTGCTGTGTGCCTCAGATCTACAGTCAGTTTTCATGTTTTATCTTTTTCTTTGATCTTTTGTTTGGTTTCCCTATATTCCACATATAAGTGAAACCATTTAATATTTATCTTTCTGACATATTTTGCTCACCATAATTCCTTTCATCAGCTCCATCCATGTTGCTGCAGATGGCATAAACACAGATTATTAAAACACCATGCTTGCTTTCTCAGCTTCAATTCTCCCATTCTGAGTGATCTCTAAGAGCCTAAGACTGATTATGTTACTTCTTTGTTTAACACCTAATTATCCCACCTCACTTAATTTTGGGATTTAATCCAAAATTCTTATAGTGGCCTCCAAGTCCTTGTTTCAACTCACACCACATGAATTTCTGACTTCTTCTCTGACTTTCTCTCTCCCTTGCTTGTTCTAGTCACACTGGCCTCCTTGCTGTTCTTGGGAACATACCTAGTCACTGAGAAAATACTCTCCTAGGACATATGCCAAATATGGTGAGACATAAGCCAAATATGCCCTCCTCACAGAAGGTTTTCCTAACACATTATGTGACGTGTGGCTCTTGGACACTTTTTCTATCCTTTTCCTTTCTTTTTCTACCTAGCACCAATCACCATTTAGAATACTTACATGCTACATTTATCCTATTTAATATTTGTTTCTCCCTCATTAGACTCTGTACTCCTTTGGCTAGCATAATCCCTGGCATATGTTAGATGCTCTGTAAATAATTATTGAACGTTGAATGAATTACTGTCTCTAACATACAACCATAGATATACTCTCAAATCAAATGTGTCACTTCAGCATCATCTGTCAACATTCTTCCTTTTACCACTTCCCAGGAGAGTCTGAGTTAGATTTTAGAATGCCAATAAGTTAGATTTAGAATGCCAATAAGAAGCATTCGGGCAGGATTTGGAGAGTAAAAGAGTAGCCATTATCCTTCTCTCTCTGGGGTGTGCATAAGGCAGGTATGAGGTTGTATACTTTCTGGGCTTTTCTCCTACAACATCCTCTGTTTGAGAATCTAGTATAGTATCCTCTGCCTCCCAAAAGTCAGGGGCATTTAGCTCCTTAAATGGGTTGGGAAACCCCCTATTCTGAATATTTTTTTTGTTGTTTTCCTGAGCAGACTCTGTATAGTGCAACAAACTTATGACTATGAATGTGCCAACATACATACATAAAAAAATACACAATTTTTAGCAAAATAGTGTTTTTAAGAAAATCTTAGAGCTATAAGTCTCTGTTCCTAGGCTAAAATTCCCATCTGGTTTTGGTTTCTATCATCTAATTGCCCTCCAAAAATACCACAAATTATATTTGATTCAACTGCTGAAAGAAAATGCCTGAAACTTTACTGACAGAATGTTTGCACTCTTTTATTTTTACCAACTTGATAAGTAGATAGTGTGCCTTTTATAAGATCTTGTCATTCAGTTTAAGGTAAATTTTCATTCAGAAGGTTTATATTTTTATGGTATTCCTGTTTTCTAAATGGTGTTTGCCCTTATAAAGAACTTTTCCCTTCAGGTTTATATAGTCTCCCCCTTTTCCCACTATGTTTTCTCATTTGAATTTCTACCATTACTTTTCTCTGGATATATGGACATTTTCTAGTCTATTCCTAAACTTTTAATTTAATACCACTTATAGCTTATTTTCATATCTAAAAATATAAGATTTTCTTTACACTTATTTTATAAGCATACTTGGAAGCATACTATTTTATAGGACTGACGAATCTTTATTTGATTCAACTATTTATTTTCAAATATTTATTTATTTTCTTTGAAAAGGGTTGAAATAACAGCATTCATAAATACATTTGGGAAGACTATAGATATTTATAATTTTCTTCTCTCAATATTGCTTATATTCATTTTTGTCTTGACTAGGTTAAGTTTTTGTTCTATTTTTTAAAAACCCAATTTTGGTCTTATCAAGTCTATAGTTTAAGAATTTATGAATTCCCACATTCAGATAATCCATCCCTTCTGCTTTCTTTGGGTCCTGTCACTGATTGTTTAAAACTTCCTTTGTTGCACATATATCTATATCTTTTTAAAAATTGTTTAGTAAATATTTTTATTAATAAAATTATAGAGTACTTGAAGTCATTTGGGAAATGGCTTTGTGTCATCCCTTCCAGTTTGATAAGCAGTTTCCATTATGATTGTATAAATATTTTGTAATTTTACTTTTCATTATATCTCTGGAACTATTTTAGGAGACTATTTTAAAATGTCTGATTTTGTTTGTATTTGATTTTATTACTGATGCTGTGATTGATTTCTGGTTTATTATAGTATGATTTACTAAGACTCCCTATAAAATTTCTACAGCCCAGAATTTCGGATATTTGCTTTGTGACATAGTACTGATAACGTGATTACTGCAAAAGTTTTCATTTGCAGACATTTGTGAATTTTGGGTTTTGTGTCTATGTTCCTGATCTTTAAGTTAAACACACACACACATACACACACACACATACATACACACAATTTATAAAATTATATTTAACTTCTGCCAATCTGTACATTTTCTCAAACTGAAACTCCATGTTTGCATTACCAAGTTACTCCTATTTTGTTCTCCCTCTAAGTAAACTTCATTTTACCTTCACCTTTGTGAATTCTGCTGATTCTTAAAAGCCATTTCTAAGTTTGCATTCCTATTAACATTTCCCAGTTTGCTTCCATCATGCAATCAGAGTCACATCTCCATTTTTTGATTTTCCTCTTTCCTCTACAATATTTGTACCTTTCTTGTGGCATACATATTCTGCTTTGCACTAAGATTAATTCAGTACTTAAATATTTCCTTATGTTCTTGAGCACAAGAGCTACTTTTTTTCCCTTTTATTTTTCAAGTCAAAAATCTGGCACACAGTCAGCTCTTAATAAATACTTACTGCTCTCGAATGGTTTTTAGTGTGGGGACTTTCTCTACTTTAAAACAGAAGCACTTGTTTCTGTTTGCTGAGAGTTGCTCGGGAAGAACTGTGGTTATTTGCCAGTTTTCAGTCCCCTCCTATTTAACCTGACATCTGGAGACTGTGGACTTCTGAGCAGTTCAGAAGACTTAGAACAGCTTTTATCTTAGTAATCTAGAAAACAGAACTGTTGCCGTTGTTTCTGTTTTACATTTTTGGGTGGACTGATGCATCTCTCAATTTTAGTTTCTAAGACATCTGAATAAAAACATGTTGTTTATCTGTAAATGTCACTAGAGAATAGGCTGCTTTTCATGTCAGGTCGACCGAAAACATGCTTCCTTTATCCACAAATTCTGTTTCTTTCAGCAGTCTGTCTGTGGGAAAAAAAATCCTTGGGCTTGATTTTCAAGATCTCGTCACAAAAGTCTCTGAAGGCTCTCTTTCCTAACAATTTGCCTGAGCCTTTCCTGATTATCAGATTTCAGATAAGAATGGCCTTCTCTCCTCACAGCATGGTTCTATTTGGCCTTTAATAATTGTTTTGAATGGGTTTTAAAAGTCAGCATATTTAAAGAAAGGGCTGTCTTTTAAGAATTTATTTCATCATTCAAAAGTGTAAAATGGATCTTTCTATAAAAGTTTTAGAGAGCACCTACACTATTCCCATCCTTACTCTTATTTATACATCAGAGATACTTCCTTTCTATTTGGTTATCATGTGTTGACACTTTTATCTTTCTTGACATGTTGGGTTTTTCAATAAGGTATGCTGATCTTGATTGGCAAAGGATGTGAACTCCAATTTGATGCTAGTGTCATGAACTAAGCAAAGCTAATAACTGTCTGTGTCCAGGAGTGATAAAGAAAATCTCTCAGTCCCCTAAGAAGGCATTGCCAACAGGCAGGAGGATGTTTTCCTCTAGAATTGCAAGGCTGATTTTTCAATGGTGTTAGTTTCTTGCTTGAAAACAATTTAAGGATGCAAGGAAATCTTACAGAAATTCATTATATTTCATATGTGCACTAATTTGTTAGGGTTGCCCTAACAAAATACCACCAACTGAATGATTTAAAATAGTTTATTTTCTCACAGACCTGGGAGATGGCTAGCTAAGATCAATATGTCTGCATGCTTGATTTCTCCAGAGGTGGCTCTCCTTGTAGACGGCCACTTTCTTGATGTGTCCTTACTTGGACGCATCTTTTCTTCATGTGCATGCGTCCCTGATGTCTGTCACTTCTTGACCTCACTTTACCTTAATTATTTTTACAATTGTCTTTTCTTCAAATATATTCTCCAACTATATTCAGTAATCTAGAAAGCTAGGATTTCAGCCTATGAATGGGAGGGAAGGATCATTCTATCTCTAACACTATGAAAAATAGAAATATCACAATGCTGTGCTTAAACAAGACGATACATGAACTAAGTTCAGTTTCCAACACATTAATTAGGACTCAGACATTGGTGATGTAGCGAGATCCTTTAACTGTTGGTGTTTTGGGACTGATTCTTCACAATTGCTAGTATCTAACCATACAAGGTCAGGTGCCTACCAATCAAGGTAGAAGTCTTCTTACAAATATGGTGGCAGTAACTTCCAATAGCAACTCCCTTAATGTAGGTCTTAATTGATATTCCAGAGCTCCAAGCTAATGAGATATTGAACAGAATTGAGGAGGGAATTTAATAAACTGGAAATAGTCAAGACTAGAATAAAAAAGGCCTGCATTCCAACTCCCAATCTACAAAATATCAGTATAGTCACTTAAGTATTTTAACCTTTCTGCCTCTCAATTGCTCCATCTAAAAACAAAAAAACTGGCTCATATTATTGCAGGTAAGATGACACATTTGGGAATCTAGAAGGGAAAGGGTACATATTTAATGTACTATATCCCATAACTTACACTGAGGAAAGGGGTAAAGAAACTTGTCTTCTGTGGGTATAAGGTATAGGTGTCTGTGAATGGCCATTGTAGATCATCTCGTTGGCCTCAGTTTGCAGCTTTGCTGTGGGACTGATGTCTCCACTCTTTGCCCTTCCTCTCCTGTGGTGTGGGGAGGGGTGCCTTGCTCTCCTAGATGGCATCTCAGAAATGAAGTCTTGGCTCTTCCAGACCAGTAGGCATGTGCATCGGTGTGGATTTACGACATTATGTTTCCATAGTTGTTTCTCCAGTCTCACATGCACTGGTTCTCTAGATATTCCATCTCCTGTGTCTAGCTCAGACTGTGTCTAGCTCAGATGTTTACCCGGTCTCTCACTCATTCTATAATGGTATTATTATTATTATTATTATTATTATTATTATTATTATTATTTACTTTTTCCCTTGAGGTTTTTGTTTTTTTTAATTTTTAAAAAAATTATATATACATATATTTCACCCACCACCTTCCCTCCTGGCTGCTCCAGCTGGTCCACCCCAACACTGGCTGGGGGTGACACCCCTAAACCAGATGCCAGAACTATAAGGTAAAGCAGCAAAACAACACAGAGAAGGAATTATGCAGCCATCTCTTATAATGCTGGATTGTGCAGCCATCTCTTATAATGCTTAACTCCAAGCAGCTTAGTGTGTCAACAATATTCAGCAAAATGTATCACTATGATTCACGAATAGGCCAGGGACAATGCTATCTGCAGCATGAGGTTGATGCTCTGTAGGGAAAACTGGACTCTATGTACATGGACCTTGCTTCTTTAAAAGAATTGCTGTTTCTACGTTGTCATTACAGTTTTACCAACATTTGTGTTACTCCTCGTATGGGATGGGAGCTTAACCACTCAATATCGTATTGCATTTACCCAAAACCGAGATTTGTTTTCTAAATAGTTGCAAGAAGTTTTATCCGATTTAAGCAGTTTTGATGCAACTGCACCCTTAAATCCACTTGATTTATCAGTGTTTAATCCTTTGAATTGGGGGGCTCATTTAATTTCTAAAATATGAATTGTCATTTTGATAATTATTGTTATTTTGATAATTATTGTTCTTTTGCTGAGATTTATTTGCATTTCCCAACAATCTGTCAGGGTCTTCTGGGTCCTTTTAAAAAGTAAAAACAGGGGAAATGAGAGATGTGGGAACAGGATGAGGGATGAGCACACCAGAGGGTGGTTGATAGCTGGTCCCTTACCTGTGACACAGTCTCCTAACCTCTTTGGAATGTCTCAGGAGACCTATGACTAATATGATGATGAAGATTTGCCCCCAGAGTAGATGCCTATGTTATCACCTATACCACTGTTTGTCATGTACACTTTGGAATCGAGTTTCACCTTCCCTACTAGATTATTGTGATTATTCCCTTCAAACTATATAAGGATGCTCATAATTGCATTAAATCGGACCAATTCAGATCATGCTCTGTGGTCCCTGGTCTGTGAGTTGCCTGCACTCTGATCATCATCAAACCCTTCCATCTCATTTCTTCTTCATTCCTCATGTGACTCCTAACATATTGGAGAAGACAACCTGCGGTGAGAAAGCATGGACAGACCACAGATAAATATAACTGGCTTCCCAATGCAAGATTAACACTGAAAACCTACCAGCATGATCCGCCTGGTCTCAAGAACACAGTCCCTCACCCAGTGAAAGGACACTGCCACAGGAAAGAAACTAATAGACTTAACACAGACTAGCAAGCAACAAAGAGAGGAGTTTGAGTGAACGGAGGGGGTGCCAGAAGAAGGGGGAGGAATCCCAAAAACCATTTACTGAGGTTGCGATTTAAAAAAGTAAAAATAAATAAAATAAAATAAAAAGAAATGTGTGCTTTGTTATTTAAGAACCCCTCAACAAAAAGGCAATTTTTCAAATAAAAAAACAGTTGTGGGAGAGAGTGCATTTCATTATTTGTTATGGCCATCTTGGGATGCAAATTTTTTTTTTTAAGCAATTCTTGCACACAGTATCAGAAAGGTATATAGTAAGTGCAAAAAGGAAAATTCTCTCACTTCTCACCAGCTTCTATTTGGAAACCTCTGTACCATAGTCTTATGTTTTATTCTGTTGTTACAGAAATATACACTCCCCTTTCTTAACATACACAGACTTTAAAAAAGGAATATATATTATTTTTTAATTTGCATATATATTTATATTTATATTACATTATTCCATTATTATATACCCCAGGGCTTTCCCACTTCACTAACATTTGTTAACCATCCTGATCTTTTGTGCTCTTCACCTCCCCCACCTTCTTCTCCCTCCTCCACTCTCACTCCATGGTTCAGTCCCATTGGTTGTTTTCATTCTTTCTTATTCGTCTGCTTTTTTCCCCTCTATCTATCATATAAGTGAGACCATCCTGTACTTCTCTTTTTCTTTTTGACTTGTTTCTGCTAATTTGAGTCTTTCTAGTTCCATCCAGGTGCTGCAAATGACATGTATTTGTCCATCTTGATTGATGCGTAGTATTCCATCATGTATATGTACCACATTTTTTTTAGCCAATCATATGTTTGGGGGCATTTGGTTTGTTTCCAATTCTTGGCAATTGTAAACAGAGCTGCAATGAACATGTGTGTACAGGTGTCCTTTTGAATTATTATTATTATTATTATTATTATTATTATTTACTTGTTCCCTTGAGGTTTTTTTTTTAATTTTTAAAAAAATTATTTATATATACATATATTTCACATCATTGTAATTCCTGGGGGTCACCCACCACCTTCCCTCCTGGCTGCTCCAGCTGGTCCACCCCAACACTGGCTGGGGGTGACACCCCTAAACCAGATGGAATTAATGTTTTCATGCCCTCTGGGTAGATTCTTAGTAGTGGGTTGCTGGGTCAAATGGTAAGTCCACTGTCAATTGTTTGAGGGTCCTCCATAGTGTCTGGACCAGTTTGCACTCCCACCAGCAGTGTAAGACAGTTCCTTTTTCTACACATCTGCACCAACATTTGTTGTTGTCTGTTTTATTTATATGGGCCATTCTTACTAGTGTAAAATGGTATCTCAGTGTGGTTTTAATTTGCATTTCCCTGATTATTAGTGATGTGGAGCATTTTTTCATATGCCTATTAGTCATCGGTATCTCCTCTTTGGTGAAGTGTCTTTTTAGTTCTCCCCATTTTTTGAGTGGGTTTTTGGCTTTGTTTTTGTTGAGCTTAGGAGCTCTTGTGGATCTTTGTTATCAAACTCGTCACTTGTGTGGAGGGCAAAAATTTTCTCCCAGTCGGTTGGGTTTCTTTTTGTTTTGTTTATTGTCTCCTTTGCTGAACAGAAAGTTTTTAGTTTGATATAGTCCCATCTGTTTATGTTTTCCTTCATTCCCCAAATGGATTTCTGAGGTGAAATTCATGAAGGGTTTTGCCTAGGTTTTCTTCTATGTATTTTTATGGTTGCAGGACTCACTTCCAGGTCCTTTATCCATTTTGAGCTAATTTTTGTACAGGGTGTGAGGATGTTTTCCTGGTCCATTTTTTTTTTACAAGTTTTGATCCAGTTTTCCCAGCACTATTTACTGAAGAGGCTATTCTTGTTTCAGGGTATTTTTTTGCCCCTTTGTCAAAGATTAGTTGACCATATATGTGTGGTTTTATTTCTAGGTATTTGATTCTGATCCATTGGTCTGTTTTTGTACCAGTACCATGCTGTTTTAAGTATTATGGCTTTGTAGTATAGTTTGAAGTCTGGAATAGTAATACCTCCATTCTCTTTTCTGTTTATCAAAAGGGTTGACTGTTCGGCATCTTTTTGTTGTTCCATATGAATTTCAGTAATTTTTGTTCTATATCTTTACAATATGTCATTGGGATCTTTATTGGAATTGCATTGAATCTGTAGATTGCCTTTGGTAGTATGGCCATTTTGATAATGTTGATTTTTCCAATCCATGAACAGGGAATGTCTTTCCATTTTTTAACATCATCTTCTATTGCTTTTAAGAATGTTTTATACTTTTCTTTGTATAGGTGTTTTACGTTGTTTGTTAGGTTAATTCCCAAGTATTTGATTTTCTTTGGTGCAATGGTAAATGGGGTGTTTTAAAAAATTTCTTCTTCTTCTGATTTATTCTTTGCATATATAGATGCTGTTGATTTTTATGTGTTCATTTTGTATCCAGCTACCGTACAGAATCAGTTTATTATTTCAACCAGCTTTTCTGTCAAATTTTCTGGGTTCTCTACATAGCGTATCATATCATCCACGTATAATGATAACTTAATTTCTTCATTCCCTATTCGAATTCCTTTTATGTCTTTCTCTTGCCTTATTGCCTAGCTAGGACTTCCAGACCTATGTTGAAAAGGAATGGAGAGAGTGGGCATCCTTGCCTGGTTCTGGACCTTAATTGGAATGGTTTCAGTTTTTCCCTATTGAGCATGATATTTGCCGTGGGTCTGTCATATATAGCTCTTATTATGTTGAGGTATGTTCCTAAAAAAAGGAATATATACTAATTAGGAAAAAATTAATATATGATAAAATATATGTATATTATATATTCATTTTTCTATGTTGGTATTTTAAATATATTTTCAATTTTTTGAGATAAAATTGACGTACAGCATCCTGTATTTACTTTGACATGTTTACCGCAATGATTAGTTAACTTATCCTTTGTCTAACATAATTACCATTTGTTGCTGTTATGGTGAGGGCATTTAAACTCTATGTTTACAGCAATTTTAAAATATACAATATGATATTGTTAACTCAGCTGTGATGTTGCACATTAGGTCCCCAGAATTTATTCCTCTTATAAATGACATTTATATATTTTGACTAACAACTCAGGATTAACCTACCCTCTAACCCTTTCAACCACTGTTCTACTCTGATAATATTTAAAACACATATTTAGACATTGACAGTACCTTGCTATTATAGATAATATTTATTCATATCAAGTGTCTGCAAGACAAATTCTCTAAAAGAAAAATTGCTTAATCTAAGGCTTTGTGAATTTTAAATGTTAACATGAATAGACAGATAGGTAGATACACACACACACACACACACACACACACACACATTCTGTGTGCTTTACAATCCATTCTGATAAACATGTCATTAGGTGGTCTCATTGTTAGTCAAACATCACAGAGATGTATAAGGCTGTTCTCCATGTGAATGCTAGGATTATGATGGTGCTGATATCATTGGCATTTGATGAGACAATGGCATTTTGGGCAGATGTATCATAAGCTATAATCTTAACCAGTATTCAGTGCAAAAGCAATTCCAACAGGTAGCTGAACACCCATATTATAAAGAGAGAAAACAATTTGTGAAGAAATTTACATCATCTTAACCCTTGTAAATATCTTAATTAGGAAACAGATTTTTCACTATACTGTGTGCTTATGAGCCTTTACTCTGAAAGGAAATTACTTTAACCATCATGAACAAGATTACCATGCAAAGAATGAAGCAAAACCCCATAAAAGCTTAGAGCTGGGAGGATTGTACAAAGTGTTGAATTATACCAACTCATTTTATAGAGGGAGTCAGTGCATCCAGGTGAAAGGAAGAGACTTTTCCAAGTCACACAGTGTATGTGTAGCAGAATTGAATCTAAAGTTTATTTCTTCTGGCATTCAATTTACTGCTTGTTCTATAGAATTCCATTGCTTCTCTCTAGCAGTCATCAGGTATATATCTGTTCTCACAATAAGGAAGATAATTCTTTTAGGAGAATGGACTGTATCTATATCTCAAATTTGTGGTCCTCGACTTAGCACAATTTGAAATTTCATTGGTTTGTCACAGTAGCAGAAAGCCCATCATTAGCGATTCAGTCGGTTAAATTACAGAGTGTTTAAGAATCTCATTTTAAGGTATAAATGCTCTAGGAAAGGTAATACTTAGGATTCTTTCCTGTGAGAGGGGAAGGTGAATTGCCTTTCGGCATTGGATAGCATGGATTCATTTCCCTACTTGCTCATCTGGGGCTGGTTCTGGGAAATGGTAGGAGGGTCACAAGGAAGCATTTTAAACTCCTATAACAAAAGTTGACTTTGGCCTGCATGGATTACTATATTCATAAGAGTACTGATGGCATCTGATGCAAAAGTGGTCCTTGTTTCTAGTTAACTAGAACTCAAACTAACTCAAATTAACTCTTGAAGAAGAGTTAGTAAGAAAGGTAGCAGAATCTCAGATAAAAACTTTGAAAAAGTTTTAAAATAACTTCAGGCCAAATTCAATTTTTATTTTAAAGGCATCCCTGTTAAGATACAGAGTTTGACTATTATATTTTTTTGCTCGAATATTACTGAGATGATTCTTTGATGTCTTTCTATACTTGCTATTCAGTGTTATAGACACAGTGAATATTTCATAAGGTAGCCACAGATATTAATAGCATTTAGGATACTTGCATAATGTGACATTTTAGCTAAAAGTATTATTTTCTATGTGGCACCATTGTTTGCAGATTTTCTTATTTTTTATATTTATGAAAAACAGGAGATGAATAGCATTCAACAGAAACTATCTTGCCTATGAAGAGACATCTGTGCTTATTTTCTCTCCCTTTAAAGCATAAGTCTTTGAAGTATGAAAGCCGGGGAACCGAAGGCATAAAATAGTGATGTCAGTAACTAAGGTAGATAATGGCCTCATATATGAGGCCATTACCATGGTTCCCATTGCTCGCTTAAATTGCAAATACTAAATGGAAACTTCTAAAGCCTTACTCAGTACTGGGATTGCCTGGAACTTGTTTAAATGTTGACACTAAGTTCTTTCTTAAGAGCACCTGAAAGTATTTCTTGGATTGAAGTCATAAATCTGTATTTTTAAATAATTTTTTTGAGATGATAGATGTTTGATTGTCCAAATCATAGTTCAACTAATGGTGTAGCACTCCTAATTCTGTCTTTCCAGCAAGAAATTTCGTAGGCTCACAAATCACAGGATCTCAAAAATAGAAATTCCCTTATGGATCATCTCATTAGTCCAACTGTCATCTCTTTTTCTCTTTTTAAGATTGGTCCAGAATATCCCTGTGGGAAACCTGTTATATTTTCAGAGTCCTCTGTGTGGGATCAAATGTTTCTCCCTGTGCCCTCTAATCATTATTCTTCTACTTTCAGAAATGTGTGTGTATAAATGTCAGTTCCTATTTTGTATATTAGAAGATAATATTCTAGATTCTATTGATACATCCATTCCCTGTGCAAAACATACATTATTATAAAGCATGCAGAATTTTTACTTTGAAATAAAATTTCAAGTATGAAAAATTACTCTGGCCACTCCAGCACCTATATGTCCATGTGGGATTCAAGGTAATTTTTTTTCATAGATTAATTATCAATTACTGTGCATGTACTGATTGAGTTGCCCCTTAACCTCTTCATCATTATAGTGCAGGTTGAATGGTACAGTCGCGAAGCATATTTTGCTAACTTCATTTCATGTATTTTCTAAAGGCTATTTCCTTAAGTGCTGACTAGATATTCTTCAGTGAATACAATGTGCCAGGTACTTTGGTGTCACTAGTGCGGTATTGGTTTTAATGATAGGATGACTAGGATGACTCACTCTCTCCTTCCACTGTGGAATGATTTCTAACTGCTTCTCCTTCCCTTTCTTGTAAGTTATAGAGGACAGCAAGAACATGATATTCCTCTATTTACTTACTTCTCCTAAAAAAATACTTTTGTTAACTGCCTTTACTCCAAAGAACTAACTAATTGCCCCAGATTTTATGAAGCTCAGGTTGTTGGAGTTATAAAAATTCTTCCCACGGTGAATGTGACATAATAAACAGGAATTAAGGAATAGTGGAATATAGATGGGGAGAAGACTTGAGGTGGCATTTCAGATCAAGCATAGGGGAAAAAAATGGAGCCAGGTTATGTGATTGTGTTATGGGAAGTGTGTGTGTGTGTAATGTCAGAGTCCCAATTTAAGGATCTTATTATAGATATTGGAAAAATCAGACAGATATTTGAAAAAGAAAAGAAAGAAAACTAGATTATTATCTCATATCACACACACAAAATAATTCAAAATGGATTAGAGACTTGGATATAAGAGTTAAAAGCATAAAATAAATAGAAGGAAGCAGAGGCAATATATTCTACAACATTTGCCTCAGTGGTATCCTTGGGGACTTGACTGTAACAGGAAGGGAAACAAAAACAAAAACAAACAAATGGACTGTCAAACTGAAAAGCTTCTCCATGGTGAAATTAACTGTCATTAAAATGAAAAGACAAAACAGGCACGGTGGTGTGTGCTTGTAAGTGACAGCTTATGGAATCACAGCAGGGTTTGGGGATCATGGTTCAAGTCCTGCCCAGGGCAACATAGCGAGACCTAGTCCCAAAATATAGTTGGGCGTGGTGGTGTGCACCTGTAATCCTAGCCACCTGGGAAGCTGAGGCTGGGATTGTTTGAGTTCGTGGTACCATGGGCAACGTGAGCCTGCGATTTCATGGGCAAGAATAGCGAGACCTAGTGTCAAAAAATGATAATAAATAAAATAAAATGAAAAGACACCCTGTTGAATGGCAAAAATATTTTCACAACACACACCTGACAAGGGGTAGTAACCAAAACTGATAAAGAACTGAATAACAACAATAAAACCCAGATAATCCCAATCCAAAAATGCACCAAAGATATGAATAGATGCTTCTCCAAAGAAGATGCAGAACCCACAAACACATGGAAAAAGCTCAGTATTATTTTTTTTATCAGTGCAGACTAGTTTATTTCTAACAGTGAATTCTAATTATCCTAATAACTACAAAAGAAACATGTAAGACTCAGATTACTTTAACATTGTCCAAAACCTTTCTCAGCATTGTCCAAAGTCCTTTCCCAGATTGCCCAGAAATCCTCAGTCTCTCAGTCCTGATCATCTCACCAAAATCAGTCAATCAGAGTTCCTCTCCACGTGTTCGAAGACATCTTTCTTTGGGGCTCTCCTTTGGCGTGCTCCTTTGGCATGCTCCAGCTCCTCCATGCTGTCCTCTTCTTCTCGTTCATGTAGAAAGTTCATGGTACCGGACCCAGCAAAGTTCACTTTCTTTTCAGGCCTGTCTTTTGCACGGCCTCTCGCAGACACAAGTTAAACTCAGCAAAACAAACTCCAACATGGAGTTCTAATCTGCAAACTTCTTAACTGCATTCAGCACACATGCTACCAGCCTGGACCAGCCAAGAGTTGCAGGCCCCTCGTGGCCACATGGCCAAGCTCACATGGCTCACATCTTTACAAGATGGCTGATTCCCATCTCTCCTCCATTAAACCTCTCTCTCTATCCGATCTCCATACTGGAATCTGAATCCCTCTCTTTGTTTGCACACCCTTTATATATCCTGATTTCCCACCTTCCAGGAAATCTGTTTCACCTTGACCATTTCACTTCTTTCTCCCCCTGCATCTCCCTGAGGGGAAATTTTAACTCAAAAGCTCAGTATTATTAATTATGAGCTAATGTAAATCAAAACCACAATGAGATACCACTTTATACCTGTTTCACCTAAATGCATATCAAAAAATAAGAAAGACCAAGAGTTGTTTGTTAACTTGTAGACTACTTCAACGTTTATAGAAAACAGTATGGAAAGTTCTCAAAATATTAAAAAGAGATCTACCGTATAACACAGTAATTCTACTTCTAATTACCTACCTGAAGAATGCAGAAACACTAATTTGAAAAACTGTGTGCATTTGCATCTTCATTGCATCACTGTTTGTAATAGCCAAGGTATAAAAATTACTTAATTGCCCAAGAAAGAACAATTGCATAAAGAAGATATGATACTGTTGGGTATAATTGTGTTAAATAGCCTCATATTATCGTCTATCAAAGGAAAATTGTTGGTCAGCTTCTTAAATAGAATTCCATGACAGAACATTGAAAAGAGGACAAACATGACTGGTTTCTTACCTAAATTAGAGTATTCAATTTGAATGACAAACATGGGAAAATATAATTTGAGACACTGAGATTTATACTAGCAGGGCCATATATAAAAGCAACACAAAAATTGCATGCTTAATAGTTATAATAATAAAAAAACTAATCTCAGATTAATATGTTATTCAATCTTAGTAGCGTAAGTTCCCGTGACTTGCAAATAAGTGAGAGTATATGTTAAATACCCTGTAAAATGTATATATTGCTTAAACAGTAGATTTCCTCCTAGAAATTATTGCATTTTAGCAAATTGCCATCATATTTAAGTAATATTTAAGCCAATAAAGGAATGTAAATGATTTCTGTAAAATGGCAAGACTAGTGGTACAAATTAAAAAAAACAAAAAAAACAAGCTGTTAGAAACCATTTTAACCCCAGTCGAGTTACATATCAAGAGACATGATGGATCACACACATTTTATTGTGTTCAAATCTTATTACCACCTCTTAAAAAGGAAATAGATGCATATGTATTCAAGTATAAGGCAGTATTAGGTGTTAAAGAAGTTCCAAAAATAACTTCATATACACAAGATTTAGACCAAGAATGCTTAGCTAGCAGGGATAATGATTTTTAAAACATTTGCATAGCTGTAATATGAAAGGAAGACTTCATTTTCAAGTTTTCTTGCAGTTAGGCATGGCCACTGAGTGACAATTACAGGAAGGGAGCTTTTACCTTAATATAGAAAGAATGTTCTGAAAATCAAAGCTTTTAAATAATAACAAAATCTAATATAATGACTGAATGATTATATATCTAAGAAATTACAGAAAGGATTCCAAAGCAAAATTTGATGGGAGAAGCAATTATAAAATGTCTGTGTTCTTTTCTGTTACACATTGTTATTATTTTATAATATTTAAACAGTAACTTGAATCTTTTAATAAAAGGTAAATTTTGTGGATGTAAAGTGAGTAAGATAGATCTCCATTTTTACCATTTACAGTTGCATATAAATTTAACAGTTACTTCTAAAATATACAATCATAGACACATTTATATCATATGGCAATCACAGATTGTTACTATGAAAGCAGCATAATATTACATTGTGTGATGAAACTCAACCCAGCCCCAATGTCTTTCCTGAGATCCAAACAAAAAGCTAAAAAGTTGAAGATTGAGAATAAACCTTAATATAGATGGTAGAGTTTTTAGTGCAATTAATCTTAGGAGTTACCAAGACACTTTTGGTTGGCTGAGCCAAGCCAGATAAAATCTCCTCCCCTCTCCCCCTTTCTCAGTATCTGTTTGTATCTGTAAATAATATGTGAACTTTGGGGTTGAGAGGGGAACCAGGAGAACAGCATAGCTTCGGTCCTCCAACCAGCTATTTGGTCTACATTTCAAATTGGAAGGTGGTTAAATAGGTTGATTTCAGAGTCAGAATGCCTGACTCAAAAATCCCAGTTTTGTTTCTTCAAAACTAAAGGAATTAGGGTAATGAAATGCTTAGAATGGAAAATGTATTATCTGAAATAAAATAATGAGAAAATTTTAATTTTTCCAGTTTTTCTCATTTATGAGAAAATAAGAAAACATATCTAATAGGATTATTCTAATGACCATTTACAGCAATAGTTAATATTTATTGTGTGGATATTGCATCTGAACAATTGTAAACATGTTGAATGTGTCACCTCATTAAACTTTCTTAAATTGCTATAAAGCTAGTGTCAATCCAATTTCCCCCTTTTCCAGATGGAAAGCTGAAGCACAAAGATAATCAGTAACTTAAAGTAGTAATGTTCATCCAAGCAATTCAGCTTAGGAGATCAAGTTCTGAAGTTATTTTTTTAGACGAGGTCTCGCTATTTTGCTCAGTGAACTGCAGGCTCACGTTGCCCGTAGTACCACTGACTCAAAACGATCCCCAGCCTCAGCTTCCCAGGTAGCTGGAATTACAGACGCATGCTACAACGCCCAGCTATTATTTTTTGAAACTAGGTCTCACTATTTTGCCCCGGGCAGAACTCAAACCCGCGACTCCAACAATTCCTAGTCCCAGCCTCGCTCTGTGGGCTATGATTAAAGGCACGCACATCCATGCCGGCCTGAAGTATTATCCTCTAGCTATATCAAGTAGGTCCTACCACAGAGGAAAGAACTCAATAAATTGTAGTTATTATTATTATTGTGAAGAATTATGTTTCCATTGCTCAGGTACTGAGCTCTATTAATACTTGATTACCATATTTTAGAAATAAAGATGGGATCTGGGCAAAGAGATGATACTGGAAGCTGTCAAAACATATTTAATGAGATCCCTTATAAGACACTAGATGCAAATTGAACTAGTTTAGATTCCAAGTAAAAAGCTTAGACAAGGCCATCTCGCTGCTTCTGTTCAATGCTTGTGTAGGGGCAGCATGGCAGGCAGCATTGAAGACAAGATTTTCCCAAGAGGCTTTGCAATTACTGAACATACAGCAGGGATGAACAGTGTGAAAATCACATGACAAGGTTGCTAACACCCTGGTTTGTAGGTGGTTTTAAGGTACCACTTTCAGGACTTCTTATAATAATCAAGGGACATATTGCAGAGACTCAGTTTTCACCAGATACACTAGGGGCTGATATGAAATATGTCTAACAACAGAAGAGACTGAAGAGTGGCCAAAACAGATAGAATTTGAAAGACGATCAATAGTCTGAATTGTTTTTGCACTTTAGTTGTTTCTAGCCTTGTGAAGAAGACCCTAATATGGTCATGCAGGGTGCTGAAACTGTGAAAGAAAATTTTTATCATTTTGACTTGAGAAGCAGAAACAGAGATGAAGGCAACCACAGTTACAGGAAAATAAGATGGATATCCTGAAGAGAAATCCATGAAGACACAGTCCAATTATTAGTATAAAAACTTTCCTCAGTATCTGGGTGGTCCTGCCTGTACTTGGATGTTTACTGAAGCACTATTTATAATTGTAAGGGCATGGAAATAACCCAAATGTCCCAAGACAGATGACTGGATGAAAAAGATGTGGTATATATACACAATAGAATATTGTTCATTAATTAAAAATGACAAATTTGATGAATTTATGATAACATGGATGTAACTGGAAGAAATCTTTAGCAGAAACAAGAAGAAAGAAAAAGACAGAATCCAAATGGTTTCACTACTATATGGGACATAGGAAAAGCAAATAAAAGGCCAGGATGAAAAGTCAAAACAAGCTAACTACCAAACTAAAGAACACAACTGGGGAGGGGGAGGGAGGGGGAGTGGTCAGGGAGGGAGGTGGTAGGTGAGCCACAGGAAATACAAAGATGTGAAATATATATATATATAAATTATATATTAATAAAAAATTCTGGATGACCCTGAACCACACCTGTGTGTTTAGACTTTCTGTAACACAGTAAGGCTAAAAGATTTAACATTGAAACTGCTGTCTGGAGATAGAAGATGCAGTTTGAATTTAACCAAAGTAATTTACTACAAAACTGGTGAACACTATGAAGGACAGTGTAAGAGAATCCAAAATCTCTCCAACATCAAATCACATGTCCAGGATTCAATACAAAATTACTTAACATAAAAAACAAAAATGTGAATAATGCCTTTATAACTAGAGATCAACAAGAAAAAATTGATTCTAAAACGATAGGATTTTTGAAGTATCACAAATTTTAAATCAAAAGTTATAAGTATGCTCAATGAAGTAAGGGAAAACATGCCTGCAATAACTGATAGAGTAGGATGTTTTGGTTTTGAAATATAAAATATTAAAAATGGAAGTTTTAACATATTATATGAAATATAAAATTCAAATATTTCATATAATATTTGAAATAGAAAGTTTAATACATGGACTTACTAGATAAATGTAGATGATAAAATGGTCAATGATTCTGATAATAGAACAGAAGAGAGTAAAAAAGATAGAAAAAAGATTGATAGGAATACACAGAAACTCAAAGATATCAATTTTGCTTCAACATGTGAAATTTGATTTCAAGTAGGAAAATAGAAAAAAACTGAGCATAAAAATATTTGAAAATATAGCATTTCCTAGGTCCCCAAATTTGACAAAGATGTGGATTTATAGATTCAAAAGACTAGAAAACTCCAGTAGGCTAAATACCAACAAAGCATGCTAGCATATTCTAACCAAACTTTTGAAAACCAAAGATGAAGAGAAAGTCTTTAATGTAACCAAAAAGAAAAATGGCACATTATATACAGAAGAAAAAAGCACATTGAGAAAAAGCAGTCAAACCTAAGCGTCTAAGCGTTGTGATTTTATATTGAAGCTCAAGAAGTAATGAAACCAATCTATAATGATGGAAAGCAGATGTGTGGTTGCCTGGGCCTGAGGGTGGTAATGACATCAAAGGGAACTGAACCTTTTTAGGAGCTAGGCATATTTTATATCTTCATTAAAGTGACATTTATGTAATCGAATATTTTTATCAAACTTAATTGTACACTTAAATGGGTGAATTCTATTTTATGTTACAGTTCAGTAAAGTTGATTTAAATCAGTGAAAGAAGTACTCAGAAAAAATGTGAAAAGATTAAAATGTAACAGCATCCAAACCATCCAAATTTTCAACCTATATTAGTAAGTTCTCAGAGGAAATTTAAGACAGGAGAGGAAAATGTACCTATAGTCAATGTAAATTTAAAGAAAACCAAATCAACGGAAATGTTCATTGGTGCTCATAGTTTCAGAGTGCAGATGTTCAGCAAATCAGAAGGGTATTTTTTTATTTGCTTTTGATCAGTTTATGTAAACACTGAGAATTTTTTTTGCTTTTCATACATCTATTTTTTTAGAAATTATTAGTGTAATTAAAACTTGCTGAAAGCATGCAATATTCAGCTACAATTCTTTTTTCAAACCTTATTTCTATGACAGGATCCTCCCCCAAAATATGAAATTCTGATATTTTCTTTTCCAGAATATGTAGTATAATATCTGTAGGTTTCTTTTTTTTTTTTTTTTCAATTTATTACAGAATATTCTTCCAGGAACTAGGGATACTGTATTTGATGTCATTTTTACTAGTTCAGACATATGAACTACAGAAAATAGCTCTATCTGGTAATTTACCTCATTACTAAAATTTTACTTCTTCACTTTTGAATCATAATATATCAGGATTTTTCAGAACTGTCCATTTCATTGGATTTTAACAAGTCTTGTTGTTTCATGTTTTTTTATAAAGTGTTCTTATTTTGCGCTATTATCAAAACCCCCATTTTGAAAAAAGTTAATATGATTGGGGTTTTGTAAAATTTACACTGTATAGAAAAATCCATTCTTAATGTCTCCTAGCCAACAGGCATTGATGCTGTGCCGAGTAAAAGGGCAACTCAGACCTCAGGGAGCAAAGAGGCTTATTGGGATAATGGAGGCAGGTTAGTGCTTAGCAGGGTTTGAAAAACGCCACAGAAATGACCACGGTGCCAAATTGGGGATGGATAAATGGGACAGGGATGCTCTGTGACATTCAGTTTGCTTTCCAAAGATTCTTATATGTTTGAGTAAATAATATGGCACCAGTGACTAGCACTTTGATTTCTAAGATAAAAATATGAACATCTGATATTTTCTGTGACAAGATAGCCAGGATAATTTCTTTCTTACGGATATTGTCAACCCCACATTATCTCTTAACCCTTTAGATTTATCATGATACTGATAGCAAAAACAAACAAACAAAAAAACCCAAAAGAAATAACAGAAAACAATAGTTTCCATTAAAGTTTCAGTGGAGAAAGGAGAAGTGCTTTGAGTGGGTAACTCTTTAACATGGACATGATCTAGTTCAAATGAATGATTCATCTAAAAATGCTTTATTCCTATTGCTGCTATTCGTTTTAAGTTCCATTGAGCTGGCTTAAATAAATTATCCCTTAATATGTTCTGGACAGTTTGGTTTGAGGAGGATGCTCACTTTCCCCAAGGAGCTAATGAAAATTCAGTGTTTGCCTATTCCCTGTACCTCATGGTGAAAATCAATGCCTGAAATACAATAGCAGCATAGTGATGATGTGTGGTTGTGGTGCCTTCACAGAGCTGAAAATTATAGCTCCAAAAGCCATCTTTCCTTCTCTCCCCTGAAAATTTCAGATTCACATTACCGGCCACCTTCTTGACCTTGCGCTTTCTATCTTCTTACTAGAAAAGAATGTTTTCTTCCCCCCCTCCCAACCCCATTTTTTTTGGGGGGGGGGAGGGATCGTGTTGCATCTTCCTGGAAGCCAGACTGAGGGTTGGGGGAGGGTAACTGCTTACTGCTTACCTTGTAGCTAGATTTAAAATCTCCACAGTATCCCAGACTGAAGAACTGTGCACTGAATATTACAGAGTAGTCTTCTGATTTTTCAGCAGTAAATTCTGTCTGCTAGTGTGAAAATACAAGGCAGCCTGTTTAGTAGGTCAAGAAAACTGATTTTTTGTTTCTCCTTTGTTTATTTTGAATGGTTCACCATATTATATGTTTCGGGACTACAGCTTCATACTTCAAAAATGTACATGACATACCTTGCCCACCACCAAAGGCCTGGTTACCATTTACTACAATTTAATTGATTCTCTTCTGCTTATTTGTCCATTCTTTTCTGTGTTCCCCATCTTTCCACTTCCTCTGGTAACCACAATTTTTATCAAGTGGTTTTTTTTTTTGTATCATTTTGTCCATGTTCTTTGTTTCTTTTGTTTTATGAGTTCTATGTGGACAAAAATAATATTTGAGTGAGTTCTATGTGGACAAAAATAATATTTGTCTTTCTCTTGCTGACTTGCTTCACTTAGTGTAGTCACCTCAGGACATTCATGTTGTTGCAAATGGCACAAATTAATCTTTTTTTTTAAAAAAATAGCTGTTTAGTATTTGTGTATGTGTGTGTGTGTGTATCTATCGGTTACATATATATCACATTTACTTTATCCATTCAACCTTGTCAATCAACCTGATCAAGGTTTGTTACTGTATCTTGACTATTATGAATACTATCGCTATGAACATAGGGGATTGCAAACTCATTTTTGAGTTACTGTTTTCATATTATTGGGGGTAAGTATAAGTAGCCAGAAGGCGATAGCTAGATTTTATGGTAGTTCTGTTTTCAATTTTTTGAGGAATCTCCATACTGTTTTCCAGAGAGTTTGGGCCAGTTTACATTCTCTACATTCTCACCAACAATGTATGATGTTTCCTTTCCTTCACACCTTATCAAAAAGCTAGTCATTTTTTGTCTTTTTGATATTGGCTATTCTCATGGGTATGAGGTAAAAATCCAAGCCAAAGTGGGATTTGTTTCCTTTATTGGAGGTTGTAGAGTTAGGATATTTGCCAAGGAAAGATAGAAAATAAGATTTATGGAAAGAGGATAGAATTTGGTTTGATCTCTTTATTCCTTTAAAATACGAATTTTAAATTTAGGTCTGGGTGGATGTGCTGAGGATCTGGAACCAAGGATGGAGTTTCAGGAGTATTTAACATTATAAGCTCAGTTACTAACTTAAGCTAATTTGGAGACAGTGATTTTTATCAACTTTCAGTGGGATACTGCCCCATGGCAAATGATTATATCTAAATTTCATTTTAAAAGGTAGTAGTAACTGTGTGATCTTGAACAATACACACCTCTGATCCATTTCTAACAAGCACACTAAAAAGGATAATAGAAATAAACTGCAAGAAATGTTTGTAACACATGAGCACATGAGGTATCACTAATACTAGTGATGATGAGATTCATCGAGACATACACATCCTAAGTGCAACTATTATTAGCCTGGAGAAGAGAAAATGTGAGATGGGTCCCCATATTTGTCCTTCAAATATTTTAATAACTATAATTGTAAAGAATGCATTGATGTCTGACATATCCGAGAGAGATAAATTGAACTAATAAATAAAGTGATACTTTGACAACTCTACCTGGTACTAGGTATACCAGTTTCTAAAGATGGGGTGAAAATGTTTAAAATGAGGTTCCTTTCACAGGTGGTGGAAAAGCAAGGAGTAACTCAGAAAGGTTGAAAGGCTTGTCCAAATCTACACCACTCATAAAGTCAGTTAGGACTAAAACTTTTGTCTGATCCAAAAGATCTATTTAAATATCTGGGTCGCATGATTCTCTCCTGTCCCACTTTACACATAGAAGAACCATGTAAGTGTGTGCCTTGGGCATCTGTTTGCCTACAGGTGGCACTGTGGAACAACTTGTTTGGTGACTTAATTACTATGTTAAACAAATATGTATTCTCTCAACATCATTAACTCTGTCTTAGAATCTAAAAACCCTAAATGTGATTTATTGGAACCTGCTTGGAATAATGCATCATGTTCCTTATAGGCAAGTACCAAAATGTGTTCTAATTTCTATTGTGGTTGCTGCATGATTGACGGGTTCACCCCTTCCGTCTCTCCTACTTCTGCACCCCAGTGTTTTAAACAAAGCAAAGGGGAACTGACCCACTGCCAATCCTCTCATTAAAAAGTGAAGACACGCTACATGTTCTCCTTGATAAAGGACATTGTTCCTTCATCACACTCTTGTGTTTCTCCCTGCGGTGTCTGAGAACAGATAGCAGTATATCTAATCAACTGTTGCTTTGACCACATTACCCTCATGTTCTGGTTCCCTGCTTATCAGCCAGCTGAAGGGGACTCTTGTTGTCATGCAGAGGCAGAGTGCATTGCTTTCTCTAGTTTCTCAAGGAATCATTCACATTTGGGATGCTAAGCAATTATAGTATCTAATTCCAACAAATGTAACAAACCTCCTGTTTCACCTCAGAGAAGGCTCATTATGTCTCCGAAGAGTGCTACATGTTGAATTTGCACCTTTGGTAATTAGTGCAGCTACTCTGCCAGCCCTCTTTTCCGCCTTTGCCAGCGTTTTCAGTGTTAGCAAACAAGCATCAATCACCACCTGATGAGCAAAATTAAGGCCTTTCTGTGCAACTCAATGCACAGATTGAACCAAAACTCCAGGTTTAAGAACGCATCTTTGCAAACACTGCAGCAGTAAATAACAAAAATAATAGCCTGCATAATAATGACTAACTTTTATTGAGTACTTTCTAGTGTCAGATACTGTGCTAAAAGCTTTCTCTGGAGTATTTTACATAGACCTAACAAAAAGCCCAAGAAATACTCCTCTGTTCGCTGGCTTTATAAATGAAAAATTAAGACACAGAGAAGAGACATAATATTCCCAAGATCATAGCGCTATAAAATCTTGGAGCCAGAAGGTGATGGCAGGTATCACATGCCAGTTTAAAAGGGAAAAGTTGAAATGATGATTCATAGTCACTGATCCAAGTCTGATGCTGACCAGATCACCTTTGAAGCTGACATTAATCACTTAGGAGTGTGTTGATTATGCTTGGTAGGTAAGTCTACAGGAAATCTGTATTGGAAGTCAAGAAATCATGGATTATTTCCTGTGGCCTCAGAGACAATCTGTAAGGTATTCAGAATGAGTAAGGAGACAAGAGAATTAGAGAGAAAAAAAGAGACTTTTTGCAAAATAAATCAATAGATGTCTTTTGAATTGTTCTCTATGCAGGGATGTGTGTGCATGCATGCGTGTGTGTGTGTGTGTGTGTGTGTGTGTAATTACTGTTACCATGGTGGTAGGACATAGGGTAGAGTGAAACTAAGAATTAAGTGAATGTTCACCAGTCAGTCTCCAACAAACTGGGCTATGAAATAAGTCTCAGATCTGCAACCCTCCTTTCAGTGACTGGGTTTCTTTTCATTCTTGGTGCAAAGTACCCTTAATTCCCAATTCCAGCGCCTTAAATTTACTATTTAAGCATTGTAATCTTTTTACTGAGTTTTGAGGAAAAGAATAATGACTTATCTTGCTAATTCTAATTTTATTAAATGTAAAAGGTAAGCCTTCATGGTGACATTGTCCTTGTATTTTTTGTTCCCCAGATAGTAAATTCTGGAATTCTACTGAACTACTTACAAGATTTTAGATTCTTAGTAACTGTTCTGTGTATCTAAGATAAGTCACATTGATGTTCTGATCAATTGAATAAAAGTTTGCACAGTATTGTTCACACTTTTTTTGGCATGCACATTTGAAAATCAGATAGTATCTATCTATTAACAAAGAAACAAATTTCTTGACATCTTGCTTATATGTTTCTTTTAGGAGTCATTGTCTTGTTGGTTCTATCAGCTTGAAGGTTCTGGTAATGTTAGTAAGTGGTGGGCTATTTATGTGGTCCCTTGGGTGACCTGATGTCAAATTCTTTCTGATGGGACAAAATTTTACTCTTCCTCCATAAATTGTGTATGTAATCTATATGTCTTTTACCTATGAATTCATTTTCTTGCAGTTTTCTAATAACCTCTTTAGTTTTTCTTGCAGGTCTGCTATGGTATTAATATCCTCTTTTAAGTTTTGCTCTTCAATGAAGCCTCAGACCTGTCTTCCTTGAATGATACTCCTGTAGGATAAAGCAATCTATTGCCTATTCAGTTTCTATAATCTAATCCATAGGCCATCTAGTACTTGTCCTTTTATCACTCTTCTGTTTCTCTTGATATTTTTAATATTCTGTTCATTTTATTTTTTGTTTTAAGAGACTAGTTCTTGCTATGTTGCCTGGGGAAACACAGACTCTCATTGCCCAGGGTACCCCAAATTCAATCAATCCCTAGCCTCAACCTCCCAGGTAGCTGGGATTACAGGCACATACCACCACACCCAGCTATTATTATTATTATTTTTTTGAGACTAGCTTTTTGAGACTAGCTCTCACTATGTTACCCCAGGCCGGTCTAGAACCCATGAACTCAAGTGAGTTCCAGTATCAGCCTAACATCCTAGGCTGGGATTAAATGTGAGCACCACTGCACCCAGCTTAATATGTTCTTGTTATTGGTTTTCAAAGTTTTAGTTATAAATGTCTTAGAATATGTCTATCTGACCTTATTTTGTTTAGAACTTTTTTGGACTCTTGGAATCTGGTATGTTTTATTTCCCAGGTTGACATGGTTGTCAGCAATTATTTCTTTAAGTAACTTTTCTGTGTTCTCTTATTCTTCTCTTTCTGGGAACCCCATAATAGAGAGTTTATTTCTCTTTAGGTCATCCCAAAGAAGTCTTATACTAGTTTCACTATTTTATTTCATATTTTTCTTTGTTGTTCTATTTGTGTGTTCTCAACCACTGGGCTTTCAAGCTCACTGATTATCCCTATTACTTGTGTTTGTCTGCTGTTGCAGCCTTCGATTGCATCTTAAAATTCAGTGATAGTATTTTTCAGCTCTACTTGTTCTAACCACACCAGTCTCTTATTTATTGTGTTCTTGTTTTATACCACCCATTGTTTTTAAATTCAACATGCATGGTTATGACTGTTATCTTAATCTCCTTGTATTCTGTGGTTCTACTGGGTAGAGATTTTTCTCAGGGATTTTTGCTCCAGCATTTGTGAAGTTTTTAAGTCTCTATTTTCAGTTTTTATTTTTTTGTAGCAGGGAGCTTCTTTTCCTATTGAATTGACTTTATATAACTTCTTTTTTTTTTGGTGAAAACCCTTTTATTATTCTTTTCTACCAGAAGAGCATTAAAAACATTTTTATTTAATAATTAATTTTTATATGTGTATATATTTCACATCTTTGAATTCCCCAGGATTCACCCCCCACCTCCCCTCCCTGATGATTCCTGCACTCCCCCCCTCCCCCATACTGGGTTTGATTTTAAGCTTGTTTTGACTTTTCCACCTGGTCTTTTGTTTGTTTATCCTATGTCCCTTATATTAGTGAAACCATTTGGATTCTGTCTTTTCCTTTTTGACCTGTTTCTGCTAATAAGATTTCTTCTAGGTACATCCATGTTATCATAAATTCATTGAATTTGTCATTTTTAATTGATGAGTAATATTCCATTGTGTGTATTTACCACATCTTTTTCATCCATTCATCTGTTTTGGGACATTTGGATTGTTTCCATGTCCTTGCAATTATAAATAGTGCTGCCATGAACATCCAAGCACAGGTGTCCCTTTGTATAAGTATTGAGGTCTCTTTTGGGTTGATTCCCAGAAAAGTGATTGCTAGGTCAATACCTTATATACCTTCTACAGGAAACTGGGTGTA
Source organism: Uropsilus gracilis (assembly GCA_004024945.1). Lineage (NCBI taxonomy): Eukaryota > Metazoa > Chordata > Mammalia > Eulipotyphla > Talpidae > Uropsilus > Uropsilus gracilis. Next base: position 82,735 of record PVHY01004550.1, read on the forward strand.
ATTTTAGTTTCTACTACAAATATTTTGGGATCTATGATTTCACAGACTAATAATGCCTTAATACCTGTTCAAATGACCAAGACATTGGTGCACATGAGGGTATCAGTAGAGGAAAGAGCATGACAGAGCAGGGTACTGAGCTGTCACCTCCAGTGACTTCAAAGGTTCAAGCTTCCCACTGAGCTGTGGGTAGTTGGCAAGTACTCCTGAGAGACCCTCCCCTGGGTGAAGTCCTCAACCAAAATGTCTCATCTCAGCCCTGACCTGTTGGCTATCACCAAGCAGTAGATACAATGCTATATGAAGACTGGGACTGAGGAAAGGGCACAACTGGGAATTGTTCTCTTTGCTGTTCCACTATGGAGTCTTACTCTGGAGTGCTTAAGCTCTGCTTAGTGAGAGTTATTATCTCAGTTGCCCTGGTGAAGGCAAAGCAAATGTTTCCCATATTGCAGCCTCCGACTGGAAATAACCTCTTCTATGGGGAGGAGGTTATCTAGTCTAACTCTCCCTTCTTATTCAAATTCCAGTTGTTCTGTTTGGGAGCTTCAAGTTCCAGACAGCAACAATGTCTCTGCAACCTTGCTATGATAACTCTCCATGGAGCACTGTGTCCTGTTCACCAACTCAGTGCACACCCTTCTCTGAGCAGTGCCTGGCATGCAGAGTCCTTGATGTGGGTGTGTGTCCCTGCATCGGCAGCAGCAGAAACCTGGGCAGCAGCCACCCCTCTCTTCTCTTCTGTGGTAGGTCCCAGTATGGATTAAACACAGTTCAGTTGTAGTTGTTCTTACCCCCTTACCATACAGCTGTTCATGTATATGATGATTACATCATGTGACTATCACTTACATAAGCTTATCTTATAGGGCTTGTTTATTTTGTTTTTTTGATTTGCTGTGACGCGACTATGTGGAAAAGGCTTTCCTGCTTTTCTTGGTGCTTAAACTACAGGGTTAGAGATTAATGTTAATGCAATGTTGGGAAAACTGGAAGTTATAATCTATTTTTGACAGAATTATGAGATTACAAAGTTGCCTAACTTTCCCAGTAGTCAGATACATGAAAATCAAGTCACCAATTTGGCAAAAGTTAAAAAAAAAGATACAAGATACTTAGTGCTGATCAGTTTGTGGTGAGATATTTGCATATATTGCTGAAGAATGTAAATTTCTGCAGAAGTCATCTTGAATATGTTAAGGGTTAGATGTGTAGACACCTTTGACCAATGCTTCAGAACACCTGAGTATATAATAACATCTCCATTTGATTATTGGCTATTTGGTTATTTGGATATTTTTGGCAGTGCTGTTTGTACATGCTTTCCTGCCTGCCTGAGAGGTCTTGCTTTCACTCCTTCCATAACCACTTCCAAAAAGGAGCAGTTATCCCCCAAAGCCCTTCCTTGGATCCCCTTGCTTTTTGTTCTCCATGATACTCAGTGCCATATGACATGCTGTGATTTTATTTTCTTCTGCATTTATGATCTGTCACCCATATTAGAATACAAATTTCACAAAAGCACGAGTTTGTCTCTTTTGTTCACCTCAGTGTCTAAACCAGACTTCAATAGATGGTCATAATAAATATTTGATGAATGAATATATAAATTTAAAAGATGAGTTAAACCTATATGTAATGGCCCAGAAGAGAGAATAGGATGTACTGTTGACAGAAAGCAAGCTTTATAGAAATATGTATTGGATGACCCAATTTCTATAAAAACATGAGATTATATGTGTGTGTAAGTTTGCATTCTATCATCAGCACCCTTCTTTTTTTCTTTTAAGAGCACACGAAAGGGTATAGAAGATATGTATGTCAAATTGCAAATCAATACAGATAAACTTTGGGTATTGGAGCTAGAGGCTTAAGAAAAGAGATTATTAATTTTTTATATCCTTATTTTGTTTGCCTTGTGACAACAAACATTGTATTACTTTTCTAATTAAAAAAAAGTACCCAGTGGTATAAATGCAAGCACACATACAATAACTCTGAGCTATTTCTTTAAATGCCGTATAGCAAATAATATTATGTTATTCTTGTTTGATTGGGCTTCTACTCTTCACAACTGCAGCATCTGCAGATTTGTTGCAAGCAGGTAATTAGCTTCATTGTGGTTTACCAGAGTCTCAAATTCAGGTGCACGTGTATTGCTTGCTAAGATTTAGGCAAGAGTACCCCTTACCTTGAGACTTAGGTTTTAATTCTCAGAGACTTTCATAGCAGAAGACAGTAGTCTTGCATCTGAATTACTATATGTTTTCTAAATAGTGATATATGGAAGGCAAGATAGAGATAGTAGTCAGCATGGAGAGTAGGCGCCAGGGGGATACACTGTCTGTAGACAATTAAAAATCAATAATAAATGTGGTTAACTCCATCTGCTTTTTATTTTCACCATGTGCCAGTAATTCTAAATAATGCCTGTGCTGAAATTCTCCTCCCCAAATGTTGGGTCTAATTTTTAAACAATTGTTGAGACTGTTTGATGAACTAGGATGGACTGTACCGCCATCCTTGGTATGCCATTACTCATAAATTTCTGAACATAATAATGAAAGGGAATATTTTAGTTTTATTAAGTGCCTGCCATATATTTAGTGCAATACTAGGGACTAAAAATAGAAAGATGAATAAGATATCACTCCCACACTCAACTAGTTCAGATCTAAAAAGGAAAGAGGCACAGGAACAACTGGGTAAATTAAGGCACATGTGTTTAATGGAATAATCTTTTAAAATTCTCGAAAGATGCAAAAAAGTAATTCATCCTACCTTGAGAATTCATTCAATGCTACTGCAGAAATGTTTTCTGAATAGTTGCAACAGTGAGCCTGGCCCAGAGAAAGAGACCAGTGAGCCCTGTGTCCTTGGACTTCATTTTGGGGCAGGAAGTATAGGTCATAACATGAGTAAGTGAGGTCACTTCCAGCAGAGAAAGTGGCTTCATATGCTTTTATAGAAAACATGCTCCAAGCTGGCCTCCTGAGGAGGTATCCTTTAGTCTGAGCCTGAGTGATGGCATGGAGACAGCTGTGCAAAGATCAGGAGGATAAGTGCTATGAAACCAGAGGTGGCACAGGCTTGATCATGTAGGGTGGAGGCTTTAAATCTGGCTGCACTGAGAATCATAAATAAATGGTACATTCTCATATCTGGGTGGGACCAGATTTTGCCCTTTTGTGAAAAAATATTTACAGTATATTCTCATGGGTGGATACTAGAGTGTGATGGGAAATGTGATGAAGACCATGAGAATGTTGAGGAGGGGGAAATGGCATGTTCTAACTTAGGTTTTAAAAATAGCACGTGGTTGCTCCAGGCAGGACCATTATGGAGAGCAAGCATGAAAACACAGGTCAGGGGGATTGCAAGACTCTTTTAGCCTCACCGTGGATATGGCAGCTTGCACTAGTGACTAGGCAGTGAAGTCAGCATAGGTGGAGAGAACGGAAATCAGAAAAGGGGCCCTAACTTTCTGCTTTGAAGAAAGAGGAGTATGATTTTTAATTTTTTAAGTCAAGTTGTATTAATTTTCTGTTCATTTACAAAACCTTTAAATTTGGAGAGTGCAACTTTATGCATCCAGTGTACATTCTTTACTTACCCGCCACCAAACACCCCCTCTTTCCTCTGCCTGCCCTCTTCCCGTTTGGTAGCCACCATATTTTTCAGACTCTAAGTGATATTTTTGTGTCCCTCACTCAGTTTGTTTTCTTTGGTTATTTTTATTCCATAAATGGGTGAAATTGTCTTTCCTTTTCTGACACAATTCACTTAGCTTAATCACCTCAGTCCTGTCCCCAAAGGTACTATTTTATCTTTTTAAATAACTGAGTCATGCTGCATTTGAATATGTATGCCACCATTTCTTAATCCTAACATTTACTTTTAGTGGAAGAGGGGGAATAGGAACATGATAAAAACGTATGAAAAGTGGTCTACGCATGACTGGGGAAGTAGTGATGGAATTCTGAGTGACTCAGGTATAGACAGGTAGGAGCACATGGGAACTCCTATGGGAATAAACTGTAAAACCTCAATGGTAGGAAAGTTAAGGTTTTGTCTTGGAAAGACTGTGAAGCAGCAACAGTAATCTTGGATTCTTCCTGATCCTCCCCAATCCTTGGAAGGACTCCCCCTTCAGAGTCTATGTCTGCCTTTGTCCACAGTTCCCATTCTGGGGTGCTATTTTCTCTGATAACCTTAGTGTTTTGTTGAGAATTTTGTTAGTTACTGCGATGGCAGTTCTACGGATAGCTCCCATATTCTGCTCTAAGCTCACGTAGCTCACAGCAGCAGTGATAAACACAATATGAGTCAAGGGGCCTTCCAAAGTAGCTTTCACCTCAGCCTCATTCTGTGCATACAACATTGAAACCATTCACTGCCAGAAATTCCCAAAATAACACCTGATGTTTAGATTCTCCACTCTCCAGGCAAGAGTCTAATTCAATATTTTCTTGGATTCTCCCTGGGACTTTATATCCTGGTGATGGCTTTGTGTTGGCACAAAATGGTGCTCCCATGTGTTATGAAATTTCTCTTTTATGGTCTCTTATCAGTGAAGCAATAGTGGTACTTTATGAGGTAAAACCATGAAAACAATGAGTGTTCTGTGTGGCTAAAATTGTCTAATCTTAGAGTTTCTGAGCTTAAAATGTATGACCTTCCAAAATGAGTGATAGCTGACATGACTGGTGTTTTCTCCTTAGCAACTCATTGCCTCCACATGAACATCTTTCTTCTCAGAGTGTCCTGCCTGTGACTGTCTCTACGGGGAACACTGAACTCTTTACCAAGATCATAGGATTTGGAATCAGACATCTTTGTTTTTCTGTGGTATTTTTACCACTTCCTAATATGATCCTGTGTAACTTTGCTAATTTGAGCCTTGGTGCCCTTAACTGGAGCTTGGCTGCAGATAGGGTGGACCTCACCAGAGGAAGTGTTAGAAAAGTGGAATCTTAAACTCCATCCCTGACCTGAAAAATAAGAATATGCATTTTAAAAAGATCCTCTATGATCCTATGCATAATGAAATGGGGTTTGAAAGCAATGATCTAGAAGACTCCTTGCTCAGCTTTAGCTATGAATAAAAGTATCTTTTCCTGAAGAAAGTCAACAGAGGAAAGGACCTTGATTGTTGTAGTATTCAGTGTACAGGGAAGTTTTGAGAAACATATTTGTAGAAAATAGAAATAATGAAGAGACAAAACAACTTTATATATGGGGATCAGGCAAGCTTTTAACTATGTTCTCAAGTTGTGATATCAGGTGCTCTCTCAGTGAATTAGGTTGAAAGCATGGTAAAGATATAATTCTATATTAAAGCTGCAAATAAAATTTTGAAGTTGTTCACTTAGAATTTTCACCACCCATCTAGTCTTGAAACTCTTATCATTCACAAGCAGATTAGCTTTATAAGCAACCCTGGATCTGTATGCAATTGTTATTTACTGACTTTATAACTTTCCATTTTTTAACTTGTCAGAATAAAGGATAAAAAAGTTGAAGATTCTAGATTCCTCAGTCTTACCACACTTGTCCTGTCATTACCCTCTTGTCTTCTACTTCCGGGTGTTTTTACTAATCTCTATTTCATTCCCAGCACAACCTGGAGTGCTAGAGCTAAGTCTTTCTGTTTTTTCAGCCACTATTAATCTTCTTCTCTTCTTTTTTCTTATTTATTAACATCACTTCTTTTTCACTCTTCTCTTGTTCTTTGGTGCCCTAACTACCCAGGTAAGTATCCTGCTAATGCATATATAAAATTTAGATATAATTCTCCATGATGATGATTCATTCATGAATTTCAGTTACTTTGTGTTACATTACATTTCCTACTGACAAATAATACACAGTAAAAGTTCCTTTTCTTTCTTGTTTGGAAAGAATTACTATAAATAGAGAGGAAAATTCTCTGTAACATTGAACTACTAATAAAAGCCAGTGTAATGACATCAAGATGCTAGACACAGTGATTTGAATCTATAGTTCAATTGATACTTACCTATTTCATCATACACATGAAAATTTTGTACGAAGAGAGAGTGATAGTCAAAAGGTTATAATTCAGAATAGTCTTGGCTAATTTCTAACAACAAGCAAATCCCAAATCTTGACTTGAATTTCTTCCCAGAAGTGATTCAACTTTTTCAGCCATGATTTTGACTGAAGCATGTCATATTGCCTGTCTTCAAATAGGGTAGGTAAGGGAAAACCTACTGTGTCCTGGAAAATGAAAACCAGGAATACTTAATGACTAACATTCATGATGGTTTGAGACTCACACCCACAGATTCATGGATTCGAGCGTCTCATACGTTAATTTTAGAACTGGAATAAAGTTTGACTTCTTTGCCAGTAAAATAAATACAATATGCCTGTCTTACCTACTGGGGTTATTTTGAGGACTACATTCCTGCATATGTATAAAAGTACTGTGAATGAGCCAAGGAGTCTCACCAGGAAAATCCTTAGCTCCTGAGGCCTGACTTTATTTCCATCTGTATTCTATTGTGTTGTTTAGGCAGTGGATGATTTCTTATTATTGAATCTGAATGCTCTTGTACAAAATCCTAGTGTGACTTAATTAAAATATCAAGAAGATTATTTATATGTTATCAAAAGGCAGGCTAAAATCTGAAAATGCAATTAGTTTTGCTCTTTATATTAGTGTAAGATAGGGAACATTTTTCTGTTTCCTTGAATACCAGAATCCACTCCAACACTGCTGCCATCACTGTAAGTCTACATACTCCAATGTTGTTCAGTAATTAGTAATTTAATTTGGAGGGATGTCTCAGCAGTACAGAGTTCCCAGGACCATGATTGCATAACCATGGGTCTGCTTTCTCACAAGGTTCTCAGAAGTGAAAAGGATTTTTAAGACAGAAGCAAAGAGGGGAACTTTGGTGAATATGTTAATGCACTTAAATTTTTAAGATTTTCTGTGCAATGTTACCTGGATCTTCTTTCATTTCCTTCCATACATTTTACAATATACCTATAATATTTAGTGAAGTTGGGTGGAAGTGAAGTGAAGCTTTTGTTTATTTTATTGACTTACTTTTTGGAGGGGGTGGACTATAAGATATGACTATAATCTCAAGATGGGTACACAATGAGAACAGATTGTATGTGTGAGCAATCCACTGAAATGATGATACTAAGATTGCTAAGAATAAGAGAAGCAGTTTCCAGGCAGTCTGAAAGCCAATGCAAAGCAGATATTTGTGTCTTCCCAAACAGAGCTCAGTGGGTCATGCATTCTGTAGGTTCTACTACTTGTATTTTATTTGATTTTGTAAATGACATCTTTGGTGGCTCAGCCCTAGCAGGAGTCATGTTCTGTTTAGGAGTGCATGCCCTATTCAGTTTCCAAGGGTCAAAGCAGTGATTTGTGTGCAAGAGCCTAGATAATACCAGAATATACGAAAGAACACTGGGTTCAATATGTAAAAATCAATGTACAGTACATCTTTTTAATCAAAGGCTTTTTAATCAAATTCTGGAGAAGAGAATAAGCAACCAACACTGGGACAAAGAGTGATTAAATGAACATGTAGAATGGACAGGTAGAATGGGAAATGATGTAACTATATTCCTGGACAGGACTCAGTATATTTGAATTGGTCAGCTGAGTTCTCCTATAGTTCTGAAACAGAATTGACACGAGGTATATATTGCTCTTTTGTATTTCTCTCATCATTAACTTTTTAACAAGTTTTTTAATTCACAAAGCATCTGGGTTTGTATAATTGCTTACCTAATAGTGTCCATTACATAGTTGGATGGTAACCAGGACAGAGATAAACTAGGGAAGCAGAATGCTCTTCAAGCCATCTTAAGTACTGGGGTAGAAAATCTGATTTAGTAAAAATGTCTAGTAAAATGGCAATGATGTAACTTCAGATCCCTACCCCTCCCATCTGTAAGCTGTATGATGCAAGCCAAACCACTTCACTTCTTTGAAAAGGTCCCCAATGCAAATGGGATAACAATAAACTGATTACCACATAGTTGTTAGATACAGTATTAGTTAATCATTTGGGTTCTTTTAAAAATTATGAATTTTTATATAGGGACCATGCCCTCCAATTGCCACATCTCTGTGTGGGTGTTTCTCTTGTACAGGCTACAGACCAGCTTCATGTGTTAACTCCACACATCTCCTCATATCTAAATTCCAGTGGTCTATTCTCTACTCTAATAATACACCCCTCTTCTCTAGAACAAATCACCATTTCCTTTCCTAATGTTATTTTCATGATGACAAATTAGTTTCAGTTTATTAAGGCACTAGTTCTAGTCTCTAAAAATGTCTTTCAGTTATTAATGATTCTTGTAAAAGAACACTAGACACCCATTAACATGAAAACAGAGATGAATGCAGGTTGATTATTGTCATATTGACATATTTTATGCCTTCTTAACGTCAATCAAATGTTTACTAAGTGAGTCATAGCCAAACCTAGAAACTGCACCCTTCCTTAGGCCTGTCATTAATACACAAAATAAATATGGACACATAAATCATGGATCTGTACTTGATATAATTTGTCATCTAGAAAATCAAGACTATGTTGATATTTAAAGTTTTAAAAGCTAATTATCAAAGTGAACACATACTCAGAGCTTGTGGAGATTTTCTTAAACTATAGAATATGTTTGCGGAAACCCATGGGTTTAAAAATCTCAGTTTGAGAAACATTTTCCTGGAGATTGGGTGAAACAGAAAGATTTACTCTAAATAACTCATCTACAGCAGGATATTTTCACAGAATTCTGAACTAACTATACGAAGAAATGATGGTTGACAGATAATTTGCGGAAAAGTTCAAAATAAACTGGACATAAAGAGATTTATTCCGGAATGCAAGTGAATGCCAACCAGACAATCAAGATAGATGTAATTAGCACAAATTGAAGAAGACAAAAAGAAAGAAAAGTAATTTTTTGGGCAAAGGATTATTACTTGAAATTTCTTTACTGCTAGGCAACACTGGACACTGATTTGATTTTTATTGCAATGCAGTGATAACAAAGTCACATATCATTAAGTTTCCACAGAGGACATTGAAAGGAAAACCTCTCTCTTTCAGATACTGTTATTTAAACATTGGTCTTTAGCCTGAGCCAAGAGATGTCTTAGCCAGATGCCAAACTTTCTTAAAGTTTTCAAAGTGGTCCTGCAAAAAAAAATGCCCCTGTAGAAGGCATGTAACCAGCCAACACTGACCTATGTGACTCCCCTGACTTTGAAACCTGTCATTTCCAAGAAATTCACAGAATGAGATTCAGGTAGAGGACACAGTCGATCCCAATAGGGTGTGTGTGTGTGTGTGTGTGTGTGTGTGTGTATGTGTGTGTGTGTGTATGTGCAGCCAACTATTGGCATGTTTGGTAACTCCCTCTCATCCTTCCCAATTTTTTTTTAAATATTATTTATTTTGTTCTTTAGATCACAACCTCCATAAGTGGTTTTTGGGCCACCTCCACCTCCCTTCTCCCTCTGGTGCCCCATCCATTCTCTCACACCCCATTCTTTGTTGTTTACTAGTTGTACTAAGTGCATTAGTCTCTTTCTTTCCCGTGGCAGTGTCCTTTCACTGGGTGAGGGACTGTGTTGCTGGAACCAGGTGAGCCTTGATGGTAGGTTTTCATTCTTAAGTTTGCATTGGGTGGCCAGTCTGTATTCATTTGTGATCCGTCCATGTTATCTTGCTGCAGGCCATCTTCTCCAATCCCATCTCTGCTGTCTTGCTGCTTTAACTTATGGTTCTGGGGTCAGATTTAGGGGGTCTTGCCCCCAGCCAGTGTCGGTGAAGAAGTTTCTCTGTGAATACAGGCATCTAATGACCTTTTGTAGATCATCTCCTCTGCCTCAGTTTGCAGTTTTGATGTGGGGCCGATTACCCCATGTTTGGTCTTCCTCTCCTCTCCTGTATGTGGGGAGGGGGCGTTGCTCTCCTAGAAGGCATCTCTAATGAGATCCCGGGTCTTCCCGGCCTGGTGAATGCATCGTGACATCGTGTCTGTACAGTTGCTCCTCTTGTCTTGCATGCACTGGATCTCTCGGTGGTCCATCTGCTGTGTCCAGCTCAGGTTTGTGGGCTGGAATTTTGCATGATCCCTCACCCGTTCTATGATGGGGTTTGTGTTGTACATGTTCTTGATCCTCTGAAGTTTAGCTGAAGTGAGAGCAAAATGGAAGGGACTCCTCCCTCACCCCCCACTTGCCCCAAC